>JAZHEH010001038.1:600000-856503 GCA_036589455.1 Ateles fusciceps
AGATGTTGATGATTTTTTTCCCTTTCTATTACACTCATCTTCCTAGTCCCCATTCCAGAGTGTCAAGAGACTGAATCTGTGCCCTATACCATGCTATGTTGATGATCAGACATGATAGACGACAGGCCACCTGGGACATGGTAGTGGTCCACTGTGCTTCTTTGGCTGAGGTTTAGCTGTCATAATGTCAGGCAGAGTATGGTGTCAAGATAGCATTTTCAGTGCCAGCTCCAATATAACCAGTTTTTCCTGTATTTAATTATAGGAAAAAAAGTAGGCATTTAGTGCATTATAGTCTGCTTCTGTAGAGAGAAAGTCTAGGATTAGTTGCTACTGTATTTGCTAGTTCTTGTGAGTTTGGAGAGAAGCAACTCCATGGGGTGAAACATTTGCCTTATCATAAGCTGATTGCAAGTTCCAGGATTATGTTAAAAGTTGGCTGCTGTCAGAAAGAAACTTTGCCTTGTTACCCTGAGCAAGGAGCCACATATGAAAATACCCCAACACACAGCTCTTCTCATTAAAGTCAGCTGGAAATTTTGGACAAGTCTTAAATATAAATTATAACTTCATTAGCTCATAGAGCTTTCTTGGGAGGAAGTAAATCTAATAAAAATTAGAGGGAACTTACTAAGTGGTTGCCTTGTTGCTATTTGCTGTAACTGGGGGAAAAAAGTAATATAATTGTGGGGTTTGCAGCCAATGCACTTTTTTGTTGTGGACTGGAGAGCAATTCACAGAGCAGATAGGAGGAGGTGAAGAGAGCACGTATGTCTCATTACCACTGCATTGAGAACTCCTTAATTGATGCTTTATGTAAGCATTTCCTGCTGCAGAGTTGGGAGGATCTTTAACTGTTACTGAGAGAGAAAAAGCAGGCTCCAATCCACCATCACAGGTCACCAGGGCACACTACTTATTTGCAAAACTGCGCAATCACCTTCCGGAGAAGGGATTCTAGGAGAGCTCACCAGACTTACGATGTACAGAAGGCAGATCCAGTAATTGCCAGGAGTACTGTGGGGAAGGAGATGATGGCTTTAAGGGAACTTGTAATTATTGTCATTGTGATTATTTATTAATCAAGACTTTTAAATGTTGGCAGCAGAGGCAGAAACTGTGTTATCCTACACACCAACATGGCCCTCAGTGTGTTTGCTAACCACCTGATTTTTTCAGCATAAGATTCTATCTGGCTTTTGGGTTTGATCCTAAACCAGGTTATCAAATGTAATCTAGAAAGAATACAATTTAGAGTGTTAGTGCTAAAGAAGGATTAAAAGGATTGTCTACTACAGTGGTCTTTGAGCTGAGCTCTTTATTTGGACTTCAGAAAGTCAGTGAACTCCCTAGAGTTATATACAGAATTTGTATATGCATACGCATTTTTCTAGGAAGAATGTCTGTAACTTTCATTAGATTCACAACAAAGTGCTCCCTGAACCAAAAGAGCCTAACCACCAATTCTAGTCACTCCCTCCCCACTATGCTACCAGTAAAAAGCACAACTCCAGAGATGGAGAATAACTTGCCTGAGCCTACACAGCTAGTTAAGGATAGATCTGAGAGTTGAAGTCTTTTCTGACTCTTGGTCTAAAACCAACTCTTTGCACTTTGCCAGAACTGTTTTAGCAAGTAGAGGGGCTGTATGAGATATCAGGGAGACTGTAGACAGTATTGATTTGTACCATAAGTGTAACTTGAACTAGATTACCTTTGCGATCTCTTTCCCCCCGAGAGTCTATTTCCACCCACCTTAATAAGAGAACAGCATTGGCAGACATGATTAGTTCCCCTCCATCCCAGTCCATTGGCATCCATTGCTAATAATGCTTGGTTAAGGATAATATTAAAATGAGTTTGCATTTCATGAGTCTTGACCAGCTGATGGCTGATAGAAGGGCATCCCCGCCAGGAATGGCTACATAATTTGCAGGGCCTAGTGAAATGAAAATGAAAATACAGAACCTCTTGTTTAAAAAGTATTACAAATTTCAAGACAGTGACTGCAGAGCATTAAACCAAGTGTGGGGCCCTCCTAAGCACGGGCCATACCCATAAAGATGGCCCTGATCCTTGTTATAAGTTTTGGTAGAGGGGAGGACAAAGAGAAGCCAACCCGCAATTTAATATTGGCCACAAATTATCCACAAAGTCAGAGAGTTGGGTTTTTGTGATTGCAGGGACTTTTTGGCTTATCTGTGAATGTGCTCACACACACATGCACATGTACACACAAATCAGTTTGACTAAAATTACGATCGTTTCACTTTACCTAACGCCAAAAACCAAAACTAGTTGGCTTTATTTTTTCATTTTTGGGCTTATGGTTCTGGCATTGCTTAAGCACCCATTTTCATTTCCAGTTTTTGGAACCAAATGACAAAGAAAGGACTGAGCTCTTCAGGGGCATCTAAAGAGTAAGGTACAGGCAGGTACTCAAAAGCAATGGTAGACCACAGACCAACTGGGCTATTTTAAGCTGCCAGAAAAGGGGAAAGCAGCTTCAGGTTATGCAGTATAATGAGCCAGTGTTCTCAGGCTTAGAATGTTATGAGGTTAGAAAGTAATGTAAATTTAAGAATCAGAAATCTGGGATTCCAACAGGTAAGCAGGTTTACCAAGAGGGAAAATGGCTAGGACTTGGTGTACTTGAGCTATAACATAGTTCAGTAGAGCAAAGACCCTCAAACTACCACATTCTGCATTTCCCCTTTCAGTGGCATACCAGGGTTCCAAGTTTAATGCACAACATCTGTGCTGCATAGGAGTTGAAGCCAAATGTTGGGTGATGTCCCATTGGTTCGTTACATGCAGAAACCAAAACATAATGTGCACAAAGTGGAATTTACACTTGCAGCACTCTAAGCAAACTTAGTCTTCTCAGCAAACCAAAAGCCAAGTTAGCACAGGAAAACATAAATCGGGCAAATCAATTTTTATTAGTTTCATATGTAGTTGGTTGCTCTATAAGTGGCCTAGTACTCCAAAGGCAGCTCCTGCATTTTTCACTATAATGGTAAAAAAATAAAAAAAAAAAGACAGTCATACCTGCACTTCTCCCACAAAGGTAGGGGAGAAATTATACTACCACAGCTTAATCCTACATAAAGCGTCTGTCTTAGTTTTACAGCACAGCCTCCAACCTGAAAGCCCAAAATAAAGCTTAATGTCCATAAATATATGGTGCCAACCTAATAAGAGCATTTGTTTACTAAGTATTTCATATATTTATCCAATATGCATTGATCACTTTGAGTGACCAATGGTGTGCTAGGTGCAATGTTGTACCGTGCTAGGTGAAAGAAATTTGCAGTCAAATTTCAACTCTAATCAGAATTCAGTAGCCAATGATTACATATCCACAGGATTGTCAACTAGTATAAACATGAAGCAAATATTTTACAGTTTTCTAATGTGCTGTTTACTCTGTTTGCAGTATCTGTGGGATATGAATATGAAATGTGCCCTGACGTTATTCTCTGGGAGCAAAGGACAGTCGTTTTACAAGGTTTTTGAGATGGATGCTTCTAACCTAGGAGGCTGGTCTTTGAATAAGCATCACATTTTGAATCCTCAAAGTGGTAAGTAGCTTTTTAAATTTTTATTAATACTGCTTTGCTAATGCTGTATAATACATATACATTGCAGAAAATTTGGAAAGTACAAGATAAAAATTACTTGTAAGAATACTACTTTAGAGATGACCACATTACTACATTTCCTTTTCAAACATAATAATTCTATTTTTGAATTACTGTTAGTGTGGTGAGAATCAGAACACTCTCATCTTCAATCTATCCCTTCTTTGGACCACTCTCCCTGCTGTCCTCCTAGTTTGCAATTTAAAAGTTAGATTAATCAGGAGAAGGGGAGCAGAGATGGCCTCTGAGCTTATGCTTTTCCCCAGCCAAACTCGAGTTTGCTACCATGGTTATAACTCATTCATCCAAGTTCCTCCACCTCCTGGTTTATCTTAGTGGGAAAGCAGTCATTGGTGTTTGTATACAGCTTTCCTTTGAACATCTACTATGGAATCACATCCCTTTTCATCTAAAGAGACAGATTCTCAACAAGCTATAATAGGACACGTACATTGGGTTATTTTTCCAGAATCGGGGATCGGATGTATTGAGGCCCTACACGCTTCCATCCAGCCATCCTTGTATCCATCCTAACTTTATGGAACAGGTGGCTAAGGCCAGACAATCTTACAAGGCCGTGAACTGACCAAAGCTAAGAGATCCATTTTATAATCACATCCATGATATCACTTCATTTGTACCATAATCAAATCAGCTATGTCAACTAGACCCAGAAGCTGGGAAATCTTGAATGGCAAAGCTAACCAGATTTGCTTTAATCATAGAAAGAGACAGCCTACTATAGTCCCAGTGTGGGACCCTGAAGGTGAATGAGTCTATTGCTGTATGCCCCCATTATACCTCTGTCCCCTCCTTCAAGAAAGAGTCTGAATTCCATATCAAACTGTTTTTTTTTTTTAAGAGCAAAGATTCAGGCTGAGATATAAAATGTCAACTTTTTTTTCTGTTGTCAAAAGGAGAGCCACAGTTTTAAAAGTACAAAAACGAAAGGGCAGATGCCACTTATTAAATTATTAGGTTTTTTGTTTTGATTTGAAAGAGTTTGACATTTTAAGCAGCCGTTTCTTTCCACTCACTTTTATTGGCTTGTATGGATTGTCTCTTTCAAATGCCTGTCATTGACATTAAACACAAAGTAGGAAATGACCTCAATCGAGCCAGCCCCCAGCTGTGTGCTCCCAGTCCTGTGTCCTCTTACCATTTGCTTCACACAGACCTGAAACGTTCAGAGCAGAAGGGAGTCATTCAGAAAATTGGCTTTGGGGGGCCCCCTGATTTCCACAAATGTGTTTTTTCCACCCCCTAATTCACCAGTAATTAGTTTTTAGGTAATAGGCATCAAGTTATTTCTGAGAATTTTTAACAGTTTTATTGAAGTGTAATTTATACATCATAAAATTTACCCGCTATAAGTGTACAGTTCAGGGATTTTTAGTAAATTTGTAGTTGTGCAACCATCACCACAACCCAGTTTCAGAATATTTTTATCATCCCAAAAGATCTCTTGTGCTCATTCACAGCCCCACTAAATCTGCTTTGTGTTTCTACCTTTCTGAGAAATTTATTCCGAGAAAGAAGCCTTCCTTTGGATAGTTTTTAAAAAAGGAACATTTGTTCATTTTATCATCTCATTTGTAGACGTGAATTTCCAACCAAGAACTCATCACACTTGCTAGGAAACAGATCTGAAGCCAGCTCTGCTGCTGCCTTTCAGCCTGACCTTGGACACAAAAACCTCTCTTGGGACGTTTTCGAAGTCTAAATCCCACCCACAAAGGCAGTTTGAGAAGCAGGAATGATAAGTGTGACAGAGCAGCTTTGGGAAGACCAATTTAGAAAGCAATACTCTTCCCCCTAGGGTCAGACAGTCTTTTCTGACTCGATTAAGGCAAGAGCAACGTCTCTCCAAATACCCCCACTCCACTTGTCTCTGGAAAAAACGAAACTCTTTACGCATCCTGCTTTTTTGATCAGAGACAGATAGCAGATTAAAAACCAGAATCTATCTTCCCCCAGTTTCCTCTCACTGGTTAAAAAGACACCTGTAATTAGTTTGGATGTCTGCTGCCATTCTATGCTTCAGTTTTTCTTTGGCTCTGAAATCATTATGCAGTGGGTAGTTTCTAGCAGGCAGTGTTTTCAGACCATTTGTCATTTCCATTGCTGCAATTATATTTACCTGACAATTAACCATTGGATGTGGAGGATTGTTTCCCAGTATTAGGTCTGATATATAAAGATGGTTCTGATTTTCACTGAGATAAAAACACCAGAAACTTGTGGTTTTCAATATTATTCCTTTTAAGTACATCTTCGTAGTGATTATACAGAGGGTGTATTCGTTCAGTTTGGGAAAAACTTGGTTCTTTAAAATTACAAGAAAGGTGTGCATGTCTGTTACAGAACTAAGCTATTTATTTGGTATATCTTTTATCGAACATATCCCCTAGTGTTTCCTGCCAGTCAAGTGTTTAAAATTATTAAAAAGAACAATCTAGCACACTAATTGGATATTGTCATCTGTCTCAAAATGGGTAAAGAATTTCTTTTAACTTATCCTCCAAAATAGGCTAGTAGTTTGCCGACAAATGGTTTTACTAGGAGGAAAAGTAAATATCCATTGATCACACTGGCGTATCTCCCAGTTTGTGTTTATATCCTCTCAGTCAAGCACTAAGAGAAATATGTGTTGTGTCTCTTTGTTGTTCATAAATCTGAAAAATGGTTTCTTCCTTGAAATCAGCATAAAGCACCACCCACTGGCTTTCAAGGAGATTTTTTTATTTCAGACATATTTATAAGCATCAAAAGAAGTTCTGAACAAAGTAGCAAGAGGGTATGACTAGTATGTTTAAAAGTGTGCATACCTTATTACACAATGGACTTGCCTTTTGGCAAAGAAAAGGAAAACTTTGAGGAGAAAATGTGCAGTAGGCCCCATTCGGTGGGATTTCGTTGTTAACTGTAAACAAGACAAGCAATCCTTAGCAGGAAGTTGGCCTTCACATAAATAATGTGTGTTGTCTAGAATCATTTGATTCCCTTTTCAAAATGAGCATGTGTGGCAGAATAAGCTGGAAAGGAGGCAGCAGTGATTGATCAAGATTTCTAGGAACCTGAACAAAATATTTTCAAAGCAACATTTTGCAAAAGAATTGGTGTTAAATCATGGTTGCTAGATGGTATAGCCTGGTTCTGTGTAATGGAAGGTTAAACAGTTTCTTGAAACAACAAAAACACCCTTCAAAATGATCTATTTTTCCAGGGCAATACAAAACGGGTTTGCCCATTTTTGTTTTGAGTGCTTTAGCTTTAAACAGGAATGGTAATTTCAGTACAGGGGCAATTTAGTACCTTGCATGAAAGCCAGACATCAATTGTTGAGATGCAATCAGAAAGTACATTGCCTTATGTTTTATTTCCTTTAATCATTCTTCTTCTTTGATGGAGTGCTGGGCTTTCTAATAGAAAAGGGGGAGTTTTAGAATTTCAGGCTTAGAAGAATGGTTTAGAATAGCCATCTTTAGTTTTTAAATTGCCAGGAGGCTGGTAATAACATGTCATTTTGAGGGTAATTGTTAACTATACCATTACATTGATATAAAAAAATGGAGATCTACCTGTGAAAAATAGATGTTAATAGCAAATCTGTTATTTCCAAGCCAATAATTGGAAAGATTTTTGAATGATATACACTATAGTGCATTGCTGAAATACTGACATGCTAAACAGTGGTTTCCTCATTTATTAAAGAACATATCATAGTCTCGTTTGTAGAATATTCAGTTAACAACCATCAAGAGATTTCTTTTCAATGGTGTTGTGCAACTGTCATTCCAGTTCTCATTCACCTCCTTCCAATTCATTTGAACTAAAATATTGACCACGTTGCAATTAAATGTTTTTGGGGAAATGAAATTCGGTCCTATTAATCTTACTTAATTAACTATTCTAAATCTTAACAAAGGACTCTACTACCTAATAAAGTTATTAATAAAATAATAAGAAAGTAGCAATCCTCAAGATATCTCATAGTTCTGCAATAAAAGACCAATTTGTTAGGGCATAAACTCACGGGCTGCTCCTGCAAATCATATGTTGCAAAAGTAGCCAGAAAGCACCCTGGAAGGAAAAGTAAAAATACTTAAATTTGAAATCCAAATACTACATGATAGATGGGATTTCTGTTTGCTGGAAGGTCCTTTCCAAGCAAATATTGCCACCGTGGTATTATAGCACGTTTTAGTCTCTTGTTTATTTTTGCCAGCAATGTTCCTACCTCAGAGTGATCAATAGTTTCTGTGGTAGCACTGTGGGACCAAAAGTTGGAAGAAAACTAAGGAGGCATTTCAGGAAATGTTGAGGGAGAGTAACAGGCCATGCAAGGAGATAGACAGCAGGGGAAAAGGGAGAAAAAATAAGGTTTAACTGTGTAACTGCATTCATTCATTTGCTATCAGTGACTCAGTCTGACACATGGGCATACCTTCCCACAACATGGATGTTTCACCTGCCCTGGCTCACTCTGGGCTGACTTGAGCTATTTAGCACAGCGGGACTTGTTTCCTGGGTTTTCTGCCCAGGCTCAGCAGGTTTGCAAAATCATTGGAATTTAGACAAGAAAACTACAAGAAACTCAAAGCCTATTTTCAACATTTACTGAGCACTTATCATGATTTGGCCACAGGGATTGGCACAGAGATCCAGAAAGGAGTAAGACAGAGGATCTGCCTTCAAGGAGCCCATTCATGTTCTAATGGGAAAGATAGAGAAGTAATAAAAACTGTATCACATAATGTGGCAAATGTTAGAATAGAGCTATGGAAAAAAAAAAAAAACTATGGGCATACAGAGGAGGGAGTAACTAATTCTGCCTGGATGGAGTATTAAGGAAAACTTGAGCTGAGCTTTAAAGGATGGGTAGAACTTCCCCCAGGCAGGCAAGATGAGGAAGGCATTCAGGATAAAGAGAATAGCGTGGACAAAAACATAGAAGAATGGAAGTAGGTGAAAGTAACCATAAGTAGTTTGCTCTGGCTAGATCTCAGGATATAGATGAAAGCATGATGACAGGGGAGACTGAAGAAGTAGTCAAGGGCCAAATCATGAAGGACTTTGTATGCCTTAACAATAAGGAATATGCCCTTTATCCTAAAGGGATATGGAGCTATTGAAAGGCATTAAGCCACAGACTGAAATAATCTCTATGACGGGAGTGGGGGCGAGGATCTGGAAATAGGTATGCATGGAGACCAGGAGACCAAGAAGATAAGAGAAACTACACTAGTGTAGGAATAGGGAAGAAGAAACTGGTTTCAACACATTTTAAGGGATAGACTCAATGGGAGTTAAAGATTAAGCAGGTTTCAAGAATGCAGGGAAAGAAGAGCCATGGTGATGTCCAGATTTCCAATTTAGGTAATTGTATACATGGTACAACCACTCACAAGATAATTAGGGAACACAAGAGGAAGAGCAGGGTCTGGGAGGGGATGCAGAAAAATAATGAGTTCAGTCTTTAAATGTTTGAGACTGAGGTAATTGTGGGGGGTCCAAGTAAAGAGGTCTGGAAGGAAATTGCATGTCAGTTAAGAACTCTGGATGGGAGAAAGCTTCACTATGTAGAGATGGGAGTTAATGCTGTAGGTATGGATGACATTGCCCCCACAGAATGTCTGCAAAGCATTTTCGTAAGTCAGTATCTCTATTTCCTGCACTG
Organism: Ateles fusciceps; assembly: GCA_036589455.1. Classification (NCBI taxonomy): domain Eukaryota; kingdom Metazoa; phylum Chordata; class Mammalia; order Primates; family Atelidae; genus Ateles; species Ateles fusciceps. The sequence continues at coordinate 609,325 of JAZHEH010001038.1, forward strand.
ATGATAGTGCGATATGGTCCAAAAGAGTGGAAAATTCAAGTTTCTGTCATATATCTTTGAAGTGCATTCTAACAGTAGGATTTCTTTTCTTTTCATGGAAGTAGATTACTTCCTGATTGTGTTTTGCTAAGGTTAATATTAAAATTGACTGATATTCTCTTTTCAGGAACTGGTTTCATAGTGAGGGTAATTTGAAATCAGACAGGTATGTGCTAGGCATCAGAAGAGAGCCAGCCAGATATGAAAATGTAGCCACAGGTGATTCACAAAGCCCAGAGTGAACAGGTCATTAAAAGTCATCAAATGCTTTATTGAGTCCTTTAGAATCAACATTATAAAGACTGGTTGTATTACCCTACTTCACAGATGGACAAACTGAGGCAAAGCATTATGCTACTATTTGCTGTGGTTATGCAGTTAAACAAAACTGAGGGAAGTGTGTTTTTCACTCTCAGGTTCTCTTATGCCAGACCAAAGCTCCTTCCTGCTTTGAATGATGAAAAATAAATTAAAATGTTGCTGAGATTATTTTGTGGTAATTGCTTTTCTTAAATTTTCTTTTTGTTTTCCTTGAATCTAGGAATCATACATAAAGGGAATGGAGAAAATATGTTCATTTCCCAGCAGCCCCCAGTCATATCAACCATAATGGGTAATGGACACCAAAGGAGTGTAGCCTGCACCAACTGCAATGGCCCAGCCCACAACAACAAACTCTTTGCTCCTGTCGCCTTAGCTTCTGGCCCTGATGGCAGTGTGTATGTTGGCGACTTCAATTTTGTAGAAGAATATTTCCCTCGGGAAACTCCGTTAGTATTTTGGAATTAAGGTAAGTCTCCTCTAATCTCTATATATTTGCTTAGCGGATAAAGAAAAAACAAGATAATATGAAAAGACAAAGCATTGCCAGAAGCAGCAGAAAAGGCAATCACCCCTATTGTAGCACTGAGTTAAAGATGAGGAATAGGGACAAAGATCAACGTGCCCACTCGTCCAACTTGAAGGATCCTACTTTGGAAAACCAGGAAGTGTTAACATCCCTATGTGTATGTCCTTCCCTATATAGAGTGCTGACACTGACATAGATCGCAATACCTCTAAGTACTCAGGTAAGTCACTCATCTACTGCTGGCCACTGTGTAGTCTCATCAAAACTGTTCCATTCTAGTAGGGAAAGGTATTGTCAGATCCAAAAGGCTAAACTTGCTAAGTTTTCATTTTCAATCTTTGGACGTGGTCATTTCATAAAGAGGAAAATGGAAATCTTGTTTTCATGGCATGATAAGGAAGAAGAATTGGTTCTTTACCCTTAAAATCTCTACCCATGATAATTAAAGCATTTATCTTTGGATTTCTCATACTGCTTAGGAATTTTCTTGAGGGTACAAAGTGTTTCAACACCTTTTGTAAGGAATTCATGGCTTTTAGTATTCCATATCCTAAAAGTTCCACAAAGATTATGACTAAATTGACTGAGGCTTAATTCAGTTATTTCTTCCCTTTCTGAGATTATAAGGCACATATGTGCATCTTCTGGAGTTATAGAATAGGGAAGCTTCAACTGCCATCTCCTTAAGAACAAACAAACCTGTTTCCTTTTCCCCTGGGTAAACTGGTAGAGCCTTCTTTCTAATTAGTTATGACAACTATATTCCTGACGCATGCCTCTCGAACATTTGGCTTCAAGTTTCTCTGTCTTCCAGAAGAGCTAATGCCATCCTATGAACTATTCCATAAAACAATTTTTTCAGGCATCTCTCAATGACCTGACAAATAGTGACCAAATATAGTGACTGGGAGAGCAGAGACATTGATAGATCAAGTTGTATGTACATGACACCATCAAAGCCAATTAAAACACATGAAAAGTCTTGGGTCATTTTCATTTAACACTTACTTTCACACAAGCATGTAAATTGGAATACATGAGAGCATTTCTCAAAATTTTTCAGATTCTCACACTTGCTATGCAATATACCTCCGTTTTCTCAGACTGAGTTATTCCCTCATACCTAGCTGGGGAAATGTTCTATTCCCAAGCCCCATCCATTTTTCACATTAATTCACTCCAGTTTTTAATACATGTCTTAATTATAATAGCAAAGGCTGTCATAGGGAAGAAAGCTGTTAAATCCCTTAGCTAATGAAAAAATAGACTGTAAAGTTAAGACTTTACAGTAAAGACAAAGCACTTTTAGAGAAGTAGAGAGGGTACTAATTCATAGTACCCTACCCTAATCAAGTGTTCATGTACCTCAGGATGTTACACCTCACAGGGACTACGTCATTCCGGCAGCATATCTCTTTGGGCACCTACTTACCGGAAAGTCAACAGGAAAGCCAACATGGTTATATGCCTGGATATGGAAATGATTTATACAACAGTCCACATTGTTTTCAAAGCCCTAGGGATGCTCTATCTACATAATGCTAAATATGGATGGGAGCACTGAACAATTCCTTCAATATCTGAATGTTTTCAGTCATCCAGACTGTCAGACAGAGACCTGGTCTTGCTGAGTCTACATAGGTAACCCTATAAAGCCTGTATAGCTAACCCCTATATAGCGAACTGTACAAAGGAAAGAGTCTAAACTTATCTACAAAAACAAAACAAAAAAATATATTAATATTTTTTAAACTCCGCGCTAAATTTAGTCCTTTTCTTTGTAATTTAAACATAAACTTACCTAAAGTGGAGCAATTGTCATTCATTGATGAGATTCTCTCTTGGTCAAGGATCCTTAACAGTTTGCAAACTTGCATTTTAGTCCAAAGTACCTTATGACTGTCAACACAAAGCCATTTTCGAAGTATAAAATAGAATAACTTGGACCCTAATTGCAAAGTGATTTTCTCAGTGTAAAGAAAAATTAGTTTCTGACAGTTTGAAGTACTATCCAATGCCTCTACTCACGGTTGTTCTATGACATTGTTTTGTTTCATTGTCTCAGCTCTTTTACTTAGGCACGCACACACTTTGAGTTCATACACCAAGGCTCTCTCACTTAGCTTGTCTCTCCCTAGCCGGCTTTTTCTGAGTTGAGATCCTTTAGAATAGTCTTCTCAATATTTTTTATTAGTGTTAGACTCCTTGGAGAATATACTGAAAGCTGTGGACCCTCTTCCTAGAAAAAACGCATCACACAAAATGGCACATATGATTTAAGGGTACATTTTTTTCCCTTTCCTTGAGTTCCCTCCCTCCCACTGCTCCACCAGGAACCAGTCCCTGTAGATGAAGCCCTTTTATAGACTCATGGTTAATATCCCCTGCATTAGATTCAAGGAGAAAAGGCAATTATTTCTTCTCTATTCCATCGCTCCTGTGATTGGCCATGAAAGAAATAAGCTAATTGAATATACATGATCATTTTGATCTAATTGACAGGTAACTAACTCCCTAACCATTTGACTATAGTCAAAACCATTAAACCAGTTTATGTCAGCACACATTAGCTGTCATTAGCTGTCATGTTTACTTGGAAACTAATACAGCTTTTATTAGATTCACTTAAAAAAAAGAAAAGCAGCCAGGCATGGTGGCTGACGCCTGTAATCTCAACACTTTGGGAGACTGAGGCGGGTGGATCACAAGGTCAGGAGATCGAGACCATCCTGGCTAACACAGTGAAACGCTGTCTCTACTAAAAATACAAAAAAATAGTGGGGCGTGGTGGCAGGCACCTGTAATCCCAGCTACATGGGAGGCTGAGGCAGGAGAATCGCTTGAACCCAGGAAGCAGAAGTTGCAGTGAGCCGAGATCATGCCACTGCACTCCAGCCTGGGCAACAGAGCGAGACTCCATCTCAAAAAAAAAAAAAAAGCATCTATCCTGATCAATTGCCTGTATGTATACTGTACATTGTATATTGTACATGTAATTTGTGGATTTATATATTTGCTTTATAAATGTTCCAAATTTAAACTTCCTGGGGGAGAAATAAGTTGATTTAATAAGGCTGTGCTATCTTAAGAACCATAATGTTCATTGATTCTACTGTATTTAGATAAAAACCTCACTTTGTACCAGTTTTTTTCTTAAGATCAGTTAATTTAATTGCTCTGTGCCCCATGCAAATTAGTCACTTTAGTTGGTTGAGTCATCTGTTTCCTTGGAAACACAGACTAATATAGTCATTATATTATTGATTGTATTTAAAATTGTGAACAGAGAAGCAATATTGTCAACAGATTATATAGAATGGGATAGAGAGCCTTGTAGATTTTGATCCTCTGTCAGGTTATTCATTATGTAACTGAGGTACTATGTTCTCTAGTAGTTCTCTTCTCTATCTATAAAATTGACTTCAGGTTTTTACTTGAGCATCCTCTTACATGCCACATACAATTTAACCTATTTAGAGATCCCACAGATGTGTAGCTCTCAGCCCAAAGTTTGATGACATTTCGGGAGGACATATAGTTTGCCCCTAATGGATGACCTTCTGGATCCTTTTGTTTCATATTGGGCCACACTGAACAATTCCAGATGTCTCTTGGCAGTTTGAAGACTGGAAGACCGTAGATATTTTCTACCTCAGCCCTACTGTTCAAAACTGTTTCCAATTGAAACATCTGACCTCAAAAATAACTTCATTTTCATTGGTTGCTGATCATTTATTACCTCTAGCTAGTCCTCCATTTGTAGAACAAGGGAGGAAAAGGAAAAGTCATCAATATCACTATCATTAGAAATTTCCTAAGAGAAATAATATGATCTTCAAGTCTATAGTACCCCTTTGCCTGTTTCCTGCAGATTTATTCATACGTATACATCTTAAAACCTCCTTCCAGTGGGAGATTGAGGTAAGATAATGAGGAGGAACGCTATAAGATCATACAGTTAAATCTCTAAGACTTGAAAAATGCATCCCTTGAAAAATTTTTTAAGATAGATTAACTTCTATGTGAGGTAGTTTAGGAGTTGGTTTCACTACGAGTTTGCTCCTTGTGTTAAAAAATACATATGTATTTATACATATGTGTGTGTGTATGCACACACATATGTATGTATACATACATATACTTATGCAGCTATACACACAGATTTTCAGTAGAACAAAAATGACATCACAGACCTGTGAGCTAGTATTAGAAGGATCCATGAGGGTATCAGGTCCAACACTGTGCCCAGTCCATACCTGATGGTTGTTGTCTCTACATTGATCTCTTTCAATCATGGGAAACTTCAGTACCTCTCAAGAGTCTTTGGACTGCCCCATTAGAAAATTATTTCTTACATTCAGCCAAAGTCTGCATTTGTGAAAAATTCACTCAGTAGTGGCAAATGGTAGCATCTAAAACAGCAGAGAAGTCACTTCCCTCTTTTTACCTGACAAACATTCACAAGTATGAGGAGAGCTGTCATAGCTTCTGAGCTTTCTCTTCCTCAGTCAAAACATCTACAAGTCCTTCAACCATTTCACATCAATTATGATTTTTTTTAAGCTATTATAGCCTCAGGACCACTATTCAGTTTTCTGAAACTAGCAGGAATAATTATAGAAGTAAAAATAGGAGACACCATATCAAGTGCTTTGCAATAATTCAGATATGTAATATCCCCTAGTACCCCTCTCATCTTCTAATTTCACAACTCTATTAGAAAACCCATTAAGCATAGCGGGAAATGATTTATTCTTTATAAAAATATCATGCTGCTATTGTTCAAGATTCCATTATTCTCCAGATATTTATTTTGTCCTTCTTTTAAAAATGAAAGAGATAAGAAAATAAGAGCCTGGAAAATGCTTCTTGGTATCTTAAGTAATTTGGATTCAACAAATGTCAATGTGACATGAAAATTTCTCTTGAGATTTTCCTGTTTCTTTTCCAGTAACTGCTTACTATTTCATACATTGTTCTCTGGACTTGATTCCTATCATTGACTGGAAATGGAATAGAACCGGAACAGCAGCCATTTAGGGGCAGTTAGCATGCTGAGAGGCAGGAGAACGTGTAGAGCCCTCTGCTGAAGTAACAAATGGAAATGGAGCTTTGAGAGCTCTACAAATATCTCAGAAATGGCCATGAACCATCCTCTTGTCAATAGCATTGGAGCTACAAATACTAGAAACACTACATGTAGCTGCAATAAGTGGTTACCTCCCAGTTTGATTTCATGTATTAGCAGTGGTACTAACGATTCCCTCCACCTCACCCAGAAACATCTTCACTGGCCTTCCACGGTGCCGAAATTTTCACTCTAAGAAATATGTTCCTTTAAATTGAACCATTACTTCGAAAATTTCCCAAAACATAAACCTCTTTTAGAATGACTCATCAAACTAAAAGCATTCATGAGTCCCCTTGTTATAGATTCATTTATCGGATTGCTTTTCAAAGGTACTGCTAACTGAAAACGGGGCCCTAAAATAGAACAGGTAAGTTTTGATACGGGCAAGGAACAGAGCCAGAGCATGGGAGAAAGTAATCTTGGATGAGGGTCACTGGAATTGGAAGCTCTAGAAGTCAGTGGCAGTCAGGAGTGTGCTCTGGATGTTCAAAGGAAGAAGACCAGGGAAAGAGGAGCAGGAAGGGCAGACCATTCGTCGAGCGTCAAACGTTTCTGGCCAAGAATATGAAAAGAAGCTGAGAACAGCATGAAGAATAAGTAAAGGGCTGCAGCCACCACAGCGCAGGCCAGTCAAACTCCCATGATGCCAGGTCACTAGACAACAGCTCCAAAATTGGCATATGTCCTCGTTTCCATCCCTTACTTCATAAAATATAAAGGGAATAGATGAGACATTTATGTTAAGTGAAAGGAGCCAGACATAGAAGGACAAATATTTAATGGTTCCATTTATATGAAATATCCAGAATAGACATTCTTGTGGTTGCCTAGGGCTGAGGGAGGGGAAAAATGAAAAGTAACCACAAACAGGTATGAAGTTTCTTCATAGGGTGATCAAAATATTCTGGAATTGGATATGGAAAAGGCTCCACAACTCTCTGAATGTACCAGAAACCACAGAATTGCACATTTTAGAAGGGTGAATTTTATGGTATACAAATCATATCTCAATAATTTTCTTTTAAATTAGAAAAGAAGAGTACATGACCCTTTTATCAACTGGATCTTGAGAAAATCAAAGATAAACTTAAAGACTGTATCACTGGAAGTATGTCTTGCTCTAAAAAGATTTGAAATTCCACTTCTTTCTCCTCCTAACTCATGGCAAGCTTCAAGTTGGCCCATTGCCAGGTGGTGGTGCCCATGGATGGGCCCAGGCCCTTGTGAAGAGCTCACACACTGACACCTCAGCATGTAGTCAGTTGCTAGCTAGATAGCAGACTGACTTTGGTGGTGGTTCAGTCCTAAATCCTTAACGAAAAGTAGTTCTGAGACAGAATAAGGTCACACACTGGAAATAAATTCCATCATTTTCACTTCCTCCCTCTGAGATGTTAATGAGAGAAGCTGCTCTGCATAACATGGGACATCTTTCCAAATTCACAGGAACATTATTGGCAGAATCAGAAGCAGCTGCAAGAAAGTCAAACCATCCCCCCTCTCACTCCTTGCCACCCTGTAAGAATTTCAAAACCTTTGTAGACACACAAACAGTTCTGTACCATGAGAATCTGTTGCAGGTGAAACCATATTTTAATGAGATCCTTCTAGTACTTTCACAATTAAACTTCCTTCAGGAGAATCAACTATGTCACAGTGATTACAGCTAGCCTCAAGCACACTCATTCTATAATTTAGAGGCCACCAAACAGGCAAGTGTCTACAGACAAAGAAATTGAAAGACGTGCAAATGCCTGAGGCCAGGTTTCTAATCAGAGCTCCTTATCCTTATCAGTTCACCTTTGTTTCAACCCACAGGATGCCTACCCTTTTTAGAAGAGCGAAGGAAACAGAAAAGTTAGTGAACCTTGACCTGTGGCCCAACTACTAAAATCTCAGAAAGGTTCTTTTTAAAAAGAGTTGAATCTGTTGTAGCAGATAGCTTCAAATGAAACATTTTGTATATTTTCTTTTTCCTTGAGATTCCAGAGAATAAGACCATTTCCTAGTTTAGCTAAAAATGTTCGTTATCTTTATGTTTTCAAAATGATATGCGGCCAGATTTAAAAGGATTTTAAAAATTAAAATGACTGCCTTTCACAGCTGATTATAGCCTTTTAATTCCAGGCAGACTTGGCCCAAAGTCAGGCCTATACACAGACTGCACTCCATGTGTGAGAAGCCTCATACCCGGTCCCATCATGAAATGCCCTAGGCAATACCCTGTGCCAAGAGGCTTACAGATCAGGAGCCACCAAAGTATTCTGCTTCTTCTGGCCTAACAGTCCTCTACTGCCTATCCCAGTTGCCCCTTAGAGCATGGATGACTGGAAGACACAAGGCCCTAATAATTGGTGTACATTAAGTTTTATCGAAGTTCTTTTGATCAGCAGTTTTGATGTCAGAGATATTCTGTCATGTTCTAAAGAAAACTCTTATACTTTCAATCTCTTAAGGACCTTTTTAATATTGCTAAGGAATTTGCACAACAGATGTCCCTATCTTATCTCAGAGATCAGATAAGTGGCTTAGGGTTAGTGTTGGGATGTCTGTCTGTACACACAACTTGATAATAAAACAACGATTTTATACTTTGATAGAGTGCTTATGGCTATCAAACCAAAGCCTAAAATGGTTAGTCCCTCTGCAGTGGCTGCTTCTTCAACCCCTAGTTCAATGGTTCCTAAATTTTATTTTGCATCAGAATTGCCAGCCAACCTTGTTAACAATAAAATTTCCAGGCCCCACCTCCACAAGATTCTGATTCAATAGGACTAGGGAGAACCCTAGGAAAGTGCACAAGTGCAAGAATCCAAATGATTCTGATGCAGATGGTACAGAGAGAACCTTTTGAAAAATCTTCCTTAGACCTTGCCCATCCACCAAGCAAAATATGCAATCGCCTTGACACCATCTTAGGAGGAAAAGCCCAGCGGGATTGGATCAACTTTGGCTTGCACACCTGACTAAAAGATCCTCATAGAGTCTCTCTAAATGCCACAATCTGAGTTAGGAATTGGTGTGTCCCGTTAGATTTGGTTTGTTCGATGATACTTGATGACTCTCTATTTGCTTTTACTTGCCACTCGTGGAATCCCTTGTGCACCCTAGAAACAGAGATACCAGACATAGGTAAGCAAATCACATCGGCAGCTGCCTAATGCCCCTTCTTGCCTAAGAGACTACCTCCTAATAATGTGTTAACAGGGAAATTTTTCTTCCTAAGTAAGGTTAAAGAATAGTGTGAACATAAATTTGGAAGTTATAATTCAGGTAAGTGTCTTCCAAAAGAAGATGGGTCCACTATGTAGGAATTTGCTGGAGGATCAGAAAATACTGAAAAGAAAACAATTTATAAGTGAAAGCTGACAGTTCAGTACTTCATGGGAAAGGAAGGCCTTAAGCCTCATTATGTTTCTCTAAGGTGATAACACAAATGAGTTGGTAAGTTCAAATAGATTTGATGTTTTCAAGTTGCAGGTAGAGAGAGAGGTAATACAGCAATCCATCTAGATCCAGAAATATAGTTGTCAAGTGTATTAAGAGACAGTGACCATGATGACCTTTAATATGATTTTTTTCTTTTCTTTTATGTGACCTCACTGTTTCTATTTCTTTCCACCAAAAATAATAGGAAATCCTTAAACTGACCATTTACAGACAACGGCACATAGCTCTGAAATTAATCACAATAAATATTTATATTCAATTTGTTTATGCTTTACACTTGTCAAAACTGTTCTAAATTACATGAAATTGCAAAGGAGAAAATTGAATTTGTTCACTTCCGAATACCGATTGTCATCAAAATGGCACTTATAGGGTTTCTAATCTGGATTTCATTTGGGCAATGCCACTTCCTAAATGCCAGTGCAGAAGATCAGCCTTGCTACTTTGGCATAACTGATTCCTTAAGCAAATTAAGTTGGTTGTCAAATTGCTTACTGGTAAAAAGTTGCACAGTATTAATTATAAACATTAATTGCCCATTTAACAATCTATGTGATTTTAACTAGCATGAATGAAGTGATCTTTGCTAAGCTGAAGGGCATGGCTTGAATGTAAAACTAACCGAAGGTGGTAGTAAGCCTAACGCACAAGTTGTAAAGAAATCTTCACATTGTCTCAAATTGTAATTTCAATTGAGACACAAGGGATTAAAGCAAATTGGAATATAGTTCAGTGGTTTTGCTTTTCTCTAGGTATGGCATGTTTTTCAGAAAGTAGAAAGAAATCAGTCTCAAAAGAGCTGAAGTGCACTTGAGAAATGGCATGAAATGGCAACTTAAGTATTAATAGGAGGGACCTTCCTGAATGCTAGCTATCAAGAAAATAGCATTAATCAGATTTGAATTTGGTATGTTGGGCTATTCTGTTTTCTAAAGGCTAGTACGCAGAGTTTGAGAACAGCCTGGCTGAACAAAATAGGACATGTTGGTCATTAGAAGGCAGGAATACTGATTTGTTTTGCTGCCTTCAGAGCAACAGTATTCTGATGGTATTTTGCACCCAAAATCACATATAATCTAGTTTAAATCTTGGTCCAGGCCCGAACTTGTTAGTGACCTTGGACAAGCTCCTATGTGTCTGGGTTTCCCCAGCTGAGATTTGAGGAGACTGCTAATTCTAACTTTCCTCACAGGCACATTGGGGATATTCAATAATGGATGAATGTACTGCATTCCAAAGTACTTTTGTGCAAATAACATTTCTCTTGGAAAAATAGCCTATGGAGTCTTCCTAAACAAAGCATGATTAATCTGGCTGAATTGAAACTCCACAAACTGGCTATCAAAATTTTGTAGTTGTTTCAAGAGAAGGGTTGTGACCCCTCTTTATTCTAGAAAGATCTGAACACATTGGAAAAAATTTTACTCTGAAGGCAAAAATTTAATTATATATGTGAAGACTTTTTACTCAAACCCCTGTTGAAGCAGCTTTTCCCAAAGAGATGCCTTGTCTGGTATGGCTGCCAAATCAATTCTGGAGTTTGTTGGGGCCCTTTATGGTTTATTTACAGCACCTGTCACGGTGGTTCCAGGGTTGAAGGTGTCCCTGGAATCTACTGGATTCTCTTACTTGATGAAGGTAAGTAGGGAAAAATGAAGTATTCCAATTGAACCTAATTTTTTCCAATTAAACCCATAAACAATCTCAAATTAGTATTTGCCAGCCTGATTATTATTAACATAAGTAATTATGCTTGGAGGGCAAATATAATTACAAATACAATAATAACATTCCAGTCCTTAAAGGTATCTTGATTGTTCTGACTGCCCTCTCCTCTCCATTTTGCCTAAGTAGCAAGGCCTGAACTCTTTTATGTTTTAGTTTCATATCCTGTAGTTCAGTTTAGTTCAGCACTTGCTGAGCACCAATCCTGTCAGGTCCTCTGTTGGCACTGAGGATAGAGAGATGAATATGGTTCCTGCCTGCAAAGAGCTCACAGTGTAGTTGGAGAGAAAGATACGTTAGGAAAAAAAATAGTGCTTACACCCAGCACCCAGAGATTGGTTTCTAATACCATTCTCCAATAAAAGGAACCAGGAGGTCTTTGGAGAAATGGCTAATTCTAGGATTGGGGCAGGGGGATAGTAGACGAGCCCAGAGCATCTTATAGTGCTGGAAAGAAAGGAAAGGCTAAAAAAAAAAATCCCACATTGATGGGGATATGGCAGAGGGACACATTCATCAACAAAAAAGAGCTCCTAATGGCTAAAGCTGGAATAACTTTAGCAATAAGCATTGGATTTAATGCAAAGTATAAAATAAATATCCATGAGTCCATACTGATATAAATAAATGGCTGAACTCATAATAAATGGAGAAGAGATAAAGCTCCCATTTAGAAGAATTCCAAATAATTTATGTAGATACTTCACCGTCAAGGAGGTAGAGAACATAAGTCTCTACTCCTTAAGTGTTGGCTATGCATAGTTCCTTTCTTCCAAAGAGTAAAGTGTGGAAAGTGGGGGAGAAAGAGTATCCTTATAGTGAAGAAATATGACAAATACTATTTCAGCCAGGAAATCAAGGGCAAATCCATTAGTGGCACATCATGTTGGTACTAGGTACCCTTGATATAATTTGATCAGAATGGCACTTTATTACCTCTGTGATCTTCCTCCCAAAAGCCCATCACTGCTGTCTAACTCTAAGAAAAAACAATCAGACAATTTCAGTTAAGGGTATTCTACAAAATACCTGACCAGTACTCCTCAAAACTGTTAAGGTCATCAAAAACAAGAAAAGTCTGAGAAACTGTCACAGCACAGAAGAGCCTAAGAGACATGACGACTAAATATAATTTGTTATCGTGGATGGGATCCTGGAGCAGAAAAAGAACATTAGGTAAAAACTAAGGAAATCTAATAAGTATGGACTTCATTTAATAAGTTTTAAAAATAATGCTAATACCATATGATAGGTGCTGCTAAGACACAAGTCCCTCCTCTTTACTAATTTGTCTCCCTCTGTTTCTCCTGTCATAACACTTGGACTCATGGCAGTCATATCCTGTCCTACTTATCTGTCTCTCCCACTAGACTGTGAGTTTCATAAAGAAAGAAGCTGTGTGTGTCTTGCACACAAGTAGGTCTTGAGACCATAGCACAGTTCTTGGATTTATCAAGTATGCACTTAATAAATGATTTTTAATGAATTAGTAAACAAATATGCAATACTCAAATGGTACCGAGGAAGTAGTTCAGATGAGAGACGATGAGGCTTTAGATTAATGACAGCAGAGATAAAGAGAAGTGGGAAGACTGGTGAAGAATTCAGAAAGTAGAATTTAAAAGCCAGGTTTCACTGGATGTGGGAAATGGTGGAGAGGAGGGGGTAGAAAAGAATGGCTTCTGGTTTCTGGCTTTGACAACTGGGTGTTAGGCAGAGGTATCGGCAATGAGTATATCAGAGATAAACAAGACAAGATTGCTCTCCCCCAGGCTCTCACAGTTTATTGCAACAGTGGGGGCAGGAGGAGGAGATGCAAACACATAAACAAATCATTTAATATGATATGTAATCCCCAGAATAGATGTAAGATAATGCAGATAACCCAGACTGGAGAAGACTGGGAAAGTTTGCTTCAGGAGATGATGCCCAAATAAAGCCTCAACAGGCATGTGAGAATGAATTAAGAGAAGAAAGGCTTGGCTAACACATCAAGAAACATTAGAAAGTTTTTAAATATGGGAGCCAAATGATCAGAATAACTCTGGAGGCAGCATGGGAAAAAACTGATTTAAGATTTCGAAAAGCACATCCTACATGTCAAACTATAGAAAATATTCCAGGCCAGAGATGTTGAAAGATAGTACTAATGTAATGGCGTAGGGATGGAAGATGAGAATGTTTCTGAAAATTAGTTTACAGACACAACTGCATGTGGAGAGCAAAGGAGGGATTAGGAACGACTTCCAGGTTTTGGGTTTGGATGATGTCAGTATTACACGAACCTTAGGTTCAAGTAAAATGTCTCTAAAATTAAGGTTATTGTAGCCATTGAAAACCTGAAAGTAGGCAGAATCAAAACAATAAACAAACTCAGCCATGTATACAGACAAAAATAACTTGAGATGCCATGTGAATATGTAATAGGAAAGTTTCAAGAATGCCAAAATCCAAACAAGGTAACTTTAGGTGATTATACAATCATATGATTGCCGTTATAACTTTAAAAATGTTAAATATAATCAGTTCCATGATGTCCTGGAAGAACAAAAAACGGATTAGAAAAGTGTAATAGTCAATTGAAAAAGGGAAGCTTGGAGAGGAGTTTGGTAGTATATCTCCAGCATGATCCTCCCTTAGCGACACTGCTTGAGCTTTGGACATGCCTTTCAGTTGACAACTGGAGCCTGGAGGATGGTATTATCCACAAGTGAGACCGGAAGCCCAGGAGAGAGGGGAGAGGTTTATGAGGGATGTGGAAAGCAGGAAAAGAAAGTAACTTCTATTTTGGATATGTTGAGTTTGAGATGATTGCTGAGACACCCCCAAATTGGATAGGTAATTGGATAACTGAGTATGGAGAATAAGAAAAAATCATCTCCTGAGATTTTCTGTCTTCTGTTTCTTCTACCCCCAAATGGATGGTATTGGAATGTCAGCATTATTATGGGTTAGCAGTACACATTAGATTTGTTTCACACCTAGACCCACTAGTAGATAAACAAAGAAGTATCCATCAAGGTCATCTCCTTGATACATAAAAAGGAAGATAAATGAATTCACTCATCTGTCAAAAGATTTTTCCATTTGTGACAAAAAGCTGAGCCCAGGGGGCTTGTATTGAAAAATTGCCTTGAATAACTTTACTTTTCTCTTCCTTAGCACAAGTCCTGCTCACAAATACTATCTGGCTATGGACCCTGTGTCTGAGTCACTCTATTTGTCAGACACCAATACTCGCAAAGTCTACAAGTTGAAATCTCTTACGGAGACGAAAGATCTGTCCAAGAATTTTGAAGTGGTGGCAGGAACTGGTGATCAGTGCCTCCCCTTTGACCAGAGTCATTGTGGAGATGGTGGGAGAGCATCGGAAGCTTCACTGAATAGCCCTCGAGGTAAAAAAAAAATATATATATATATATATTTACCCTTTGGTCATCTACAGATTTTGTTTGACTTCACAAAATCCTGAGACTATTGTCACACTTTAGCCCATCCACTTGCCTCAATATTTTGCCTCTGAGAGCCAAAATATTGAAGTCTGTCCCAGTAGACACATCCAAGGCACATAATACATTTTTAGCCAATATATATTAGTATGGTCATAGCTGTTATTAAAAGAATGAAATGCTTTCTTTTCTAGTTGATAAATAACCATTAGCCAGAACCCTCAGAGTGCCTCCCTGGCACCCCAACCTCTCCCCAGAGTTACCTCCTGGAAACTCCCTACAGTCCAGCAAATAAAGCGTTAACCTGGCCCAGCAGAGAGTCTGCAGGCCCCTGCTTTAGCTCTTTAGCCTGCATTTCTTGGGATCAGGTCTGTGCCTGCCTTCTACCACTGTTAAATATGTTGAGTATCTCATAGATGCTAAACATTCCTGACTTTTGCTTAGCAAAAGTTATGAACCTTTAATGAATCTTTCTTCCATTAATTTATCTGAATCATTCTGGAAATTACTTATATTTGCAGTTTATATTGCCTCTAGAATAACAAATTCCAATTTTTTTTCTGTTGCTTTCTGTAGAGTTTGGCCTTATTTTTATTTGTCCTAAATTTACTTCTCAGTCTTCAAGGACCAACCTTCAATTCAACTGTGGAGAATCTAATGAACAAATCTGTGTCTCTTGATTAACTTCTGGATTTTCTGGATTAGATCATATGCCAATCTGAGGCCACTAAGTTGAAGGATAGTCAACTTTTAAGTCTGTCATCATATGTCATTGACCCTGTCGCCTTAATTAACTATTCTTCTCAATTCCTTCTCCAAGATATTTGTATGTGTGTGTGTGTCTGCATACATGCACACATGGGTGCATTTATGTTAGCCGATTTTACAAATTATTCATTTTACTAGGTTTATAAAGCCAGCATATTTTCTTAATTATACAAATAATACAAACATTTGTTGCAGAAAAATTAGAAAAGGGAGAACAAAAATATTTGATAGAAGTCATCCATAAGCCTACCACATATAGAAAACCACTGTTAACATTTTAGTATTTATCCTTCTAGACTTTTTCCATTCGTATCAGATATTTTAATTCTCTAAGAGTAGAATTATATTATACAATGCTGTTCTGTAACCCATTTTACACACAATGTGTTATGAACATCTTTCCATGCCAATAAATATAGTGAGGTCAGTGTGTTTAATTTATTAGCTGGTCACTTTAAATTTTAAGAGGTTACTCTTTAACCATTTGACATTTGCTGTATGGGGATTGAATTCCTACTAGTATCACAGTTTAAAGCTTTCACTTTCTTCAAGGCCTTTGTCTTTTATAAAGCCCCTCTGGCTAACCCCATACTGTTAAATCTGAATTTATTTAACAGTGTCTACACTACCCAATTAGCACTTAATTTTATTTTGCCTTCTTTTGTTTCCAGTGCTTTCATGAATGGGAGGTTTTTTTCTTCTGAAATAAGTTGCTTGAGATGGGAAACCACATCTAATATTTTGGAATTTTCCCTACTTCCCCACCAACTTCTAGCATAACAGGGGACCCACTACACATGCTTATTCTGTAATTGATCAATTAAGTAACTCTTATCTATGCCAGGAATTCCTAAAAGGAATTTCAATGGTATTTACAGGGGGGTGACTTATTTTCTCTAAGGGAACACAAGCCCCCCAAGTATTAGGGTAAATTTTTTCTTTATTTCTCTGTACCAGCTGTCTTTCCTTATACATAGAGGGTCCACAATAAATATTTAATGAATGACATAAACAACTCGGGTGCAACATATAATCAACTCATCTTTCAAGAAAATATGTTAGGCTGGGTCTCACCTTTTACACAGGTTTAAAATACTTGGGTGTATTATAAAGATTTCTGCGTAAGAAATAGGGGAGGAATCAAGCTTGTATTGTTCCTTAAATTGACATCCTCCTGAGTTGCTGCTAGTTTGAAAACCACTCACTTCACCTACCACATTCAACCTGCCACATAGAGAATGAATGTTTTAGCTTTTCCAAATAAAGCAAATAATTGGTTCACGGCAGCTTTGTTTTCTTCTTGGAAAGCAGCAATAATAAAGTACTGATGAACAGGATTTACATGAACTCTTGAAGCATCAGTAATGACAGTGATGAAATTTATGTATCTATTAAAGTTAATATTAAACTAAGTTTTTCTTCTTGTCATAGCCACTACTGCATTTTCCTTTGGCTTGATTTACTCATTTTTCTATCCAAAAGTTTCCTTTGCCATAATCTGGTACACTTCATTCATTCCAAAGCAATAAGGAGCCTTGAGAACATCTAGCCCAGACTTCAGACAGCTAAATGTCTAGTCCATCTGGGACAGCTTACACATAACGTTCCTAAAGCTGGTGTTGTCAACATCTGTTTTGATCCAGTGAGTGAACTAGAATGCTTAAAGGAGTGGGACGTGTGGTTCATACTAGGTGTCCACCACATCTCCTTCAACCATGCTGACAGTGTTTGAAGACCCTGTTAGTGATCTTTATAATAACTCAGATGGCAGAACCTATGTCCAGCCATCAGTTGCCCTGGAAATGCTGGTCAGAACACTTAGGTGCCTACCTATCTCCGTGCTGAATATAGTCAGTACTCACCTTTGTCAGTGAGTTAGAAGTGAGATTCTCTTTAAATGACATGCTGCAGGGGGGATTTCACAGATTTCCATAAAAGGAAAAATCATGCAAAAAGTTATTACAGTGTGCAAAATTAGAAGAGAGTATTGCTCATTGCTAATTTCATCTTTGAGGTTCTCCTACAGATTCTTTGTCTCTCAAGAGAGCCCAATTTGTTTGTTTTTTGCTTTAAAACTACCCTTTACATCTGCTCCTTCTTCCTTTCATTTAGTAGACAGCAAATGTTTAATGGGTTTCTTTAAGGAGAGATTTGATTTTTCCCCTCCACCTAGAAGCTAATAAGGAAAAGCTGTAGATCAGTAGAAAATGGAAATGTACATCTAGGGAGCACCATTTCTAGGTTAGGGAAGAGAGCTTGCTCTAAGACTTTAACAAGCAACATATTGCAATTACAGGAAGGCTCTCCAACATGTCCTTAATTACGCAAGGTAAGTCAAATAAATGTTAATCTGTAAGACAGCTAATTTACTCTCTAAATCTAGTCTAAAAATAGAGTGAAATAATTTCAGATCATTCATTCTAAATTCAGAGTAAATTATCTAATGGGATTAAAAACCAGTCAGCAAAAGGTAACAGGTTAGAAGCCATGGGGTTTTTTTGTTTTTGTTTTATTTTTCTTTTTTTTTGGAAATGGCAGCAAGTTTTGGTAAATACCAGGTGAGGGGAGCGTGGACTTTCTTTTTCAATACATGTAATATCCATATTTTCTCTGAATGACTCCATGCAAGTCATTGCACCTCACTGTGGTTTCATTTACCTGAACACTAAGATAGACTGAATGGTGCCATTGACTAACTTTATGACATTGAGCATTTAAACACTGGGTCCTGAATTTCTTCAGTTGTAAACTGAAAGGCTCAGGATGATCTCCCTTTCAGCTCTAATGTATTAAAATAACTATAACTTGCTGAGTACCTACTGTATGCCATACACTGTGCTAGATATTTTACATAAAGTTTCTCTGATCTTCACAATAATACGTGACATAAATAGTATTATTCCCATTGTACAGAAGAGGAAACAGAGATTCAGACAGGTGAACAAATTTACCTGGACACATCTGTACATGTACCACTGAACCTAAAATAAAAGTTATTTTTTTAGAAAGACATTTGCCCAGTGTCACAGTTTACAGATAACAATACCAATCCAAACCCATGATGCCATTTTTTAAAAGCCTCACACTTTACTTCACCACACCACACTGTCTGCCTTTCTGCTAAAATCCATGATCTCTGGGAAGGTTGGAAATACTGGAAAAAATGCTTTTAATCTAAGGACATGTATTCAATGGGAACAAAATATTTTTATTTACAAGATGAATAACTTTTAGTCTAGTTTCCTTTTCCTATTAAAACCACTTCTCAGATTTTTCTGACCTAGTAGTGTACCCATAGTACACTACATAGATAGCATTTACATACTCTGTAGATGTAATTATTCAAATAAATCTCCAGGAAACCTTGTCACTTCTCTTTGGAAGATTCTGTAATTAGAAACTTCACCAAATTTTCCTTAAGGGACACAGGCAGGAAACCTTCATTTTATTAAATTTCTTGACTACAGTAGTAACTACAAATTTTGTTTGAAGGAAAAATGGAAGTGTCCCTGAATAGAATTTCATATGATAGCCCCCCTGGGTACTTCTCCTGGGAGGAAGTCTTTATCTGATCCAGTTTTATGCACTTTGATTTGAATCCCAATAAGGAGAAACATTTGCTATTTTCTCATCAATACTTCAATGTAATGGGACAAAGAAAAAAAGTTTAGCAAAGAGGTTGACGGAGTACTAATCCCTAGCATTGTATATGAGTTTGAATTGACTTTGAAAGATGCTTTTAAAACATGCATGGATAATGCAGTTGAAACTTAGGTTCCATTTATTATTTTTACTGCAACTTTCTTTAATTCTACAGAGAACTCAAACTAATGAGTCATGTAATAGATGACCAAGTACTTAAGCAGAATGTGAAATGGTACTAGATGGGGATATAAAATAAAATTTGTGACAAGCTGGATGCATTTATTTTTTTAAGTAGATACAGAGGGTGAAGGAGTGACTGGACAGGATGAAATTAATCAATGACTTAATTTGGTTCTCTTGGACCCCACCAAGGGTTATATCTCTATTTTCATATACATCTTCAAGAAACTGACCTCCGAACTCAGCAGGAGCAGAACTTAGGCAATATCTAGACAAGTGCAAACAGCCTCTGAGCTGTTCCATAGAAAGGAAATGATCCTTAAATCTTGAAGGCTCCCCAAAATTGTTTTTAGGGTATTCATGACACTAGCCTTACAGGATTCATCTTAATTTTATTGGAAATTAAGAAATCTGGAAATAATAAAATCTAGACACAGTCTGTTTTGTCCCTATCCAGATCTAGCTGAAGTGCATCCTGAAGCCCTACTCATTTTCCTGGCATCTGCATGCTATTGTGAAAAGTCATATTTGGGGTTAATGAAAAGATGCTAAGGCTATAATCAGTTGACTTTTTGCTGATGTTACTGGTGTCTATGTGGGGAGAGAATGTAATACAAAAACAGGCATAAGAATGTTCTTTTGGTTCTCCTGTTCAGTGGAAGTGGTATGGTTTTTCCTAAATTCCTTTAGCATATGATCCGTCTTGGTAACAAAGCCATTTAGATCGACAATAGGGACAGCCCTCAATAAAATTACAGGTAAGCCACAGCATGAATAAAAAGAATGGTATATTTAGGAAACTGCAAATAATTCAGTATTCTTAGAGTAAGAATATTGGAGAGTAATAGGAAAGGGGGTCAGAAGCAATAACAGGAAGTTTAGATGTTATCTATAGGGAAAGGACTTGAAGCAGGAGAGATGTTCACCTTATTCATGCATTTTTGATAGTGTTGGTGACAGGGTAATAAATGCACTGGAGCAAAACTGGGGGCAAAGAAACCACAGGGAGTACTCATATGTGTAAGATTGGCAATGGAAGGGGATCTAATGAAGGAAGCAGAGCAGAAACCTTCAGAAAAAAAAGATGGTGGACCAAAAGAACACACTGTCCAGGAAACCAGAGAGTAGTTAATTTCAAGGAGGTGTGAAAAACAGTATCAAATGTCACACATTTGTAGCTATTTGATTAAGCAATGAGGAGTTCATTGGTGACCCTGCGATTGGTGGTTTGAATGGTGATAGAGATGGAAGCCAGATTTTAGTCATCTGATGAGCCAATGAGAGATGAGAAAACAAATATCACTAGTGAAGGTCACTCTTCTGAGAAGCTTGAAAGTGAGAGAAGGAGTGTAAATCGTGGGAGGCCAATGAGCTCAGGAAGTGTTTTTCTATGAGGGGGCGATGTGGCAATGCTTATCAGTCAATGGAAAGATACAGAAGACAGGGAATAAATCAAAGCCTGGAGGAAACTGGAAGGAAGTAGTCCTTGAATAGGAGGG
Source organism: Ateles fusciceps (assembly GCA_036589455.1). Classification (NCBI taxonomy): domain Eukaryota; kingdom Metazoa; phylum Chordata; class Mammalia; order Primates; family Atelidae; genus Ateles; species Ateles fusciceps. The sequence continues at coordinate 630,061 of JAZHEH010001038.1, forward strand.
GGAGACTAAAGAGATTGTGTGTAGGTATAGGGATGAGGATCAGTTTGTAGGTAAAACAAGCTAGAAGAGTGATGATTCTTCGTCCTGATGGCCTCAGTGCTCTCAGAAAAATGGATCTGTTCTGCTGAAAATGAGGGTGTAAGATCAGGCCTTGAAGTAAATAGGAAAGGTTTGGGAGAGGCACTTAGTGAAGTCTTCTTTCTGGGTAAGACAACGTTCTACCACTGATGGCCAAATTCCTAGCCCAGTTTCAAGACATTTCTTATGAGAATTTTCCTCCAACAACTTTGTTTTAGAATCAGAAACATCTTGAAAAAAATATGTTTGATAAAGCTTTAAAATTCAGGCAAAATATTTGTTCTTTATCTCTCAGTGATCTTGTGCTGTTTTCATTTAGGGGGGTTTCTTTCTCAAATGCTGTTACTGGTCTCTTAGCTTACTGTAACTGCAACAGAAGAGTTAGTGCCTATTATGTAACCAGAATGAGAGCTTGGCTGTTTTTTATGCACAGTTCATCTAATGCATCTGGTTAGGGTAGTCAAAAGATTTTGGCCTCAGATTATGTCAGCAATCAGAACTTGAGGACCTTCCTGCCTGTTCTGTTGCAATCCTAAAGCCATAAACTGTTGATGAGAGAAGTCAGACAAAAGGAAGGCACCTGCATCTAGCCTTGGCTCGTTGCCTGTTTGGTCCTGGTAGCATGCATGGTTAAGAAGACCTATATTAAGTTTATTCAAATTTTATAAGCCACAGATGCATTATTAAATGACTTTTTCTTCTGTATTTATCTTAATTTTCATATACGCATCAGATTCTAGCAAACACAGAGATAATATTTTAGAGGCCAGATACCATGGTAGGTAATTTTTCAGGTTTTGGAGTCAAACAGAAACGGATGCAAATCCCAGATCCACTGCTAATTAAGTGTTTGATCTTAGGCAAGTTACCTAACTTCCCTGAGCCTCAGATTCCCCATCTGTAAAGTTGGAAAACTAGTAATACTGCCTGCACAACGGAGTTGTTGGATAATGTATGTAAATTGCCTAGTGTGACGCCCAGCATAAAGTGTGGTACTGCATTATGTAATAGTATTACCACTGTTATGATCAGTCTTGCTGTTTTGTTGCCATAGTAATAATAATTGTAACAGTGACCCACATATGGAAGAAGTTACTTTGGAGGGAAGTAAACATTATGTCCTTACAGGTCCATCTGAGACTTGGTGATTTCTAGGTAGGAAGGGTGCCACAAAAGAAGCAAGAGTCAAGGTAGGATGGAATTCACGTGTCATATGTGATTTGACTAGCTTACCCCCTCTTCACCTTGAGATGCAGCAATTCTAGTGTTGGTTCCTTGTACGTGTTGTATTTTGGGGAGTCCCACAAGACTCATTTAACGAAAATAATTCCCTCAGCAACCTATAATTTCACCATTAAATTCATTCCATAAGGATTTTCTTTAGATGTGAACTTAGTATGTAGCACAGGGAATTGTCTAGGACAGGAGCACATTAATTCTTCATTAAAACACTTTATGGGGGCCTGGAGGGAATGGAGCAGAGGATGGATATGTTTGGATCGACAGGATCACCTGAGGAAGACAAGCCTAGGTGGGAACTACTGAAGGTGGCATGGAAAAGTGTGGTGCTAGGCATATGGCAGAATTGCAGCAAAGTGGGAAGAGGTGGAAGAATAACACTGATATACTTCACCGCCGCAGTATTGTCTAGAATGAAACTTGGATGCCTACATGTAAAGACTGACACTTGGAATTGCGGTTCCTCTTTTTACTTAAGATCACTAGCCAAAATAACGTTGATTCCTTATCACAGCTTCTCAGTGTCACACCTTTCTTATCTGTCCACTTAAGAAATGCCTCAGCTGATGAAAAAGAAGAGTCTCCCCACCCCTGCCAAAAAAGTGACAGAGATCACACACTAACAGACTGCAAATCACTTAAATCATATTTTGAGTGGTGTATTATGGTAATCTATAAATAACTAATTGTGTAAAATTGCTTTAGTAGTTTCTAGATGGAAGCTTTAATTAAAAGCACCAGAGACATTTAGAAGTTTAGAAATGGATGGCATGTAATTTGCCCTTTTACCAACCATAAAATGGTAATTAAGGAATTTGATTCACTTCTTCCCATTACAAGTTTTATGAGAATAGCAAGTTCCTTCTAGATACAGTTTCTCTTCAGCAAAAGGTAGTACGTTTGCTTTATCAGTCTTCTCCAGCAGGGCAAGACGTTTTAATGTACAAATTCTTCAGAGGTTAATGAGGACATTTCTTCCAATGCAAAATGTTTGTTTTTAAGATTCTAAAACATAAAACTGTATTAGAGTTAAACTTTCATCATGGCTCCATATTGCTCCACCATCAATACTAGATGGCCCAGTAATTTCATGATTACCAAATGCATGGAGCTGACTATAAAATTAAAGAAATGGGGAAGTCATTTCCTGGTGACTCCGTCATGCTTTGCTGATTTTTGAAGGAATCTGAAGTCTACAATGTGTTGACTTCCCAGGGGAACTCAGAATATTCATTCTACACTAAAGGAGTCAGATTTTTTTTTTTAATCCAGAAATACTGGATAAATTAGTAGTTGTATAGTGTAAAATTCAAACAACCTGCAGCAAACTAAGATGTCTTTGGAAATCCATGAATTTAACACTGTCAGAGGCTACAACACAGCTAGAGATGGAGTAAGGAAGTTCATTTTTTATTTTATAATTGAACAGTTGATTGCATTTTTGGCCACTTCAGCCCAGGGTTTATAGATATTACTAGTCAGGGCACTTACAACAGCATCATTAATGACGTAATTTATATGCAACATAAAGACAGCTTCTGGGTTTTTTGTTTGTTTGTTTGTTTGGTTAAAAAAAAAAAGGAGTGCCTCATAGTCAGCTACTGTTTTGTTTTGTTTTGTTTTTAACGTCAAGCATATCTTTAAAAGTTATCTAAGCTGGATAGATCTAAGCAGAAAACAGGGGATGTTTGAAATGTCTCCTGTTCATCCCATCTTTCAGTGACTCCCTGGCTAAGTCTGAGCTCCTTTGCGGCAGCCCTCAGTCTGTCTCTCCCAGATAGAAATCCACCCTTTTGTCTTCTGTCTCCCATAATCAGAACCGGGTGGGTATAAGTGGTATACTAAAGGGGGATGGGACAGTGGGAGGAGTATTTTATCACTGACATTATTTAGAATTTCCAGTGAATGTTGATTGTTAAAACAGACCTACTATTCACCAGGTTTATTATTGTTTTTAATATTTCAACAGAAAATGCACTTCCCCTTACTGTTTGTACCCAGAACCAACCACTCCCACCCACTCCCCCAAACCTTGGTACACCCCTGCAGATATAAGGAAAATACTCACAAAATAACACTCAACGAAAAGTTCAGGACACAAAGCTGTATGTACTGTACGCTGCTTCATCATATATTCTCCCTTGCACATATATCCCTTGCACCCATATATATATATATCCCTTGCACCCTTATATATATATTCCTTGCACATATCTAGATAGATAGATGATAGATACATAGATAGATAGAAAGTTTGAAAGGGAGTATATGTAAATGTTAGCAATGATAATTGCTACGGACGTAAGAAATGATAAGTGACTTTTATTTTCTTCTCTTTAATTTTCTGAGCATTTATTAGAATTCAACAAAAGACCAGATATTATTTTTTGAATTGATGATGTCTAGTTATGAAATAAAATGCAACTCTTGTATTTTTCTTAAAAATACATGTATGTTATTTTCTCTTACACACGCCCTATTTTGTCCTCTGGCCCGACTTCTGAGGACTCAGCTCTCTGTTTTCATAGATGACAGCTCTCCAAGTAGGAGTATCATAGTACCAATGGTTGACAATGGGTTATTCCCATCTGAGTATGTTACAGGAGACCTGCTGAAGGGACAATACATAAGTCAAGGAAGAAACTTAAATGGAAGTCCTTGAAGGAATCCTGGCAGGCCAGTAGTAAAAGATATTTAAATTACATTTATTATTTTTCAAAAGAGTAGCATAAAAAAGAAAAATTTAAATGGCCTATACGCCTACCATCTAGATAAGCACTATTGACATGGAAACATAAAAATGTAAAAGTAATAAATGTCTATGGTTTGATAGTTCAAACTGTATAGAAAGATACAAAAAGAAATTTCAGGCTTCTTTGACACAAACACACATACCCAGGTCTCGCTCTGTAAAGATAACCAATTTTAACAATCTTTTGAGATTCCTTCCAGACCTGTATGTATATTTTTCCCCTACATAAAAGTTAACCATACCATATAGATTACTCCTCACCTTTTATTTAATTTTGTATTATTTATTTAATTTTTTTAATTTATTTTATTAAATTAATTAAATAATTAAATTTATTAAATTAATCTTTTATTTAATAATATATCTTGCAGATCTTTCCATAAAAGCAGGTATGTATCTACCATTTTGTTTTTAAGAGCTGCATGACCTTATAACATATGAATACACCATAATACATTAAGCCAGTTGCCTCTTCGATATACTTGTTGCTTATTTTTAATCTTTCTTTATTATATTGTGGCAGTGAATAACCTGGTTGATATATTTTGGAGCACTTTTGTGAGCATATACATAGGGTTAATTTTTAGCAGTAGTGGATATTGTCAAATTGTCCTCCCAAAAGATGCACACATTTACAGTCTCACTAATAGTGTATCAGAGTGCCAGTTTACAATACCCTCAGCAGCTCTCAGTATAAACCTCCTAATGTATGCCCATCTGATCAGCGGGAAATGGTGTCTTGTAGCTTGTAACTTTAATTTGCATTTCCTTTAATTATCAATGAATTTGAGTCTCATTTCATATCTGTTGTGACCGTTTGTATTTATTTTTTGGTAAATTCACTTTCACGTCCTCTTCCAGTTTTTCTACTGAGCTGTTGTCCTTTCTGTTCTGGAAATTAAGAAAACATCCCTTTGTCTTTCATATGTCTTCCAAATATTTTTTCAAGCTTGTCGTTTTTCTCTCTCTTTCTTTAACCCTATAGAATTTTCTATCTTCATACGGTTAGTTTTATCAATATATCTACTTAACACCTCTAGAGTTTGTTTCCTGCTGGAAAAATCTTCCTGTCATAAAGATACAATATTTTTAAAGCAGGTGTGCAGACTTTTTGGTGACCCTTAAATCATACCATGTACCTCTCTAATTTGAGCCCTGTGAAATTCGGAAAACTTAGGAAGTGTTTACAGTAGTTAAAACCAGAGAGTTTGGAATAATACAGATAAAAATGGGTTCAAATTTATTTTGAATCCATCTTTGAGCCACTGTTTTGTCATCTGTAAAATGGGGCTAGTAACTGCCTTCCTTATGGGGTTATAGAGGATGAAATGACACAAGATGGGTTAGACCAGTGCCTGGCACACATTAAGTACTGAATAAACTACGATGATGAGCATGAGGATAAGTATTAAGATACCTTTTAAGCTAATAACTATTATTAACTAGATGATTTTCAAGACTGGTAATAAACATTTTGTTTTCAAAATTGTTTGACAGTATTCAAATTCTCTTCTTTCAGACTTCATTGATGGTACAGACATAGCCCTAGTTTAATTCTGTTTACTTGCAAAATTCATTGTTCAACTAAAGGGGAAAAATTGCAACATAGAGAGATGAGCTACAGGGTGCTTGAATGAGGAAAAGTGTATGGAAAGTCACAAGTACACACGTGCATAAGACATGTGCTAGGATATTAATTACAGTATAAAAAATAGAAACAACCTAATAATCCATTAACAGGGGGTTGGTCAAATGATGGAACATTATACAACAATATAAATGAATGAGCTAGATCTACATGTAAAAACATTAATAGTCAAAAATATAATGTTGCATGGATAAAGAGAAAATTGTAGTAGGGTACATAAGGTGTAATATAATTTACATATTTTTATTGTGGTAAAATATGCAAAACATATTTATTATTTTACTATGTGTACAGTTCTGAGGTATTAAGTACATTCACATTATTATTCAGCCATCACTGCCATCCATCTCCTACATAAATTTTTAAAGCACAAAAACAATACTATATATTATTCATGGATATATACATATGTAGAAAATGTATAAAAACATGCATGAGACTGACACATACTAACTTCAGGACAGTAGTTATCTCGGGGAAGGAAGGAAAGAGGATAGGGATAAGGAGATGGGATTGGCTATAAAGAGATATGTAAAGCAAATAAGAGATATGTAAAGCAAATGCTAACATCTATTAAATTTTGGTGGTGGTTGCATGGTGGTCTATGGTATTATTTTCTGACTTTTCTAACCATTTGAAATACTTCCTAATTTTGAAACATTTTAAGTCAGAAGTAGGGTTTAGAAATATCAGCACTTTGGGAGGCTGAGGCAGGTGGATCACCTGAGGTCAGGAGTTCAAGACCAGCCTGGCCAACATGGTGAAACCCTATCTCTACTAAAAATAGAAAAATTAGCTGGGCGTGGTGGCATGTGCCTGTAATCTCAGCTACTCAGGAGGCTGAGGCAGAAGAATCACTTGAACCTGGGAGGTGGAGGTTGCAGTGAGCTGAGATCGCGCCACCGCCCTCCAGCCTGGGCGACAGAGCAAGACTCCTTCTCAGAAAAACAGAAAACAAAAAAAAGAAGAAGTAGGGTTTAGAAAGCAACTTGCAAATGTATACCTGAAAATTCCATTTCAAAAATTGATTTATTTCATTTTGTTTTGTTTTAAATAAGACTTTCACTCATATAGAAATGATGGTCAAAATGTTTAACATCCTGTAAGGCACAGATACCCACATATGAGAACACGCACCAGTTTTGGCCTTGGAGCAGGGTCATCAAGGACCCCTGCATTAATCCATTATTTTCTGAACAGATTGAATTTGAGGTTCTTCCATTAGCTATAGGGATCATCACATCAGCACCTCTAGTATGTGCCTTTATGTGGAGTTTCCTAAATGGCTGACAGTGAACTTCCTGAGAGAGATTCAATATAATGAGTCAGTTTTATCGTTGACCAAAGAAAGTCATTTTTCCCTTGGGAGTGAGTTTCTGGCCCATTTAAAGTTTCCCCTTGAGGAATCACAGGCTTAATAAGTCAAATGTGAGGTTGTCTTCAAGCCTCAAATATAAAAGCCTAGCCAGGAAGCCCCAGTGTTATTTGCTCTATTTTTCTTCCAGTTTCATTTACTAGCTATTCCATTTGATTTTTCAAAAAGCTTATTAGACTGTGTTTGGGGGAAGCAGTCTAATGGGTTTGGGGAAAAGGAAGGTGGGTAAGTGCCCCATTTAACCTGTATTTACTCAGGAAAGGAAGCCGATTACGCTGATCATTTCCTTTAGTGGGCAGGAAATTATTTCTCATTTTGGAAAGCATCTCTAACCCAACGAAACTGAGAGCCATACTAATAGATTGATAGGTCTGCTTTGTCCCTCCCCAAGCCAAAATCCATCAGAATAGATTCTGCTAAGCTTACCTATATTGGTTTTCATAATCCTTTGTCTGTGTTCTCTTGAACAAAAGTAAAATCAGAACTAAAGGCTGGCTACTACCACAGCCCTATTTCATGACGTGGGGCACCATCTGACCTTTCCCAGAGTAGTAAAACTGGGGCATTTCCAGGGAGAGTGGACAGAAGAAGGGTGACTTTGAAATCTTCTGATTTTTCACTTGTTATACTTGAAATTTTTGAGAAACCACAGATCAACACTTAACACCCTCAAAATGTTTCTTTCCGTCGCATTTTTCTTGCTAATGTTGGGCACTTTTTTCCAAGTGTATCTGATCCAATTTTAACAACATGACATTATTCAAATAATCTATTGAATGTTGAAAAAAATGCTAGACAATTTACAAATGGCCAAAACCACTGGCTTCTGCATTGGCCCTAAAATGGTATCTTCCTAGTTCCTGGAAATGCTGGAGATATTTGAGCTGTTGAATTAAGAAATGAATCATTGCAGTTGCAAAAATGGCATCTGGAAGTATTTTAATACACTTCAGTTTTGTTTTGTTTTACTTCCTTTGTCAGACTCACTGCCTGTTATTAATTACTCATTGTTTTAATTGCTCAAATTGTTACATTTCTAATATAGACCTTATTCATGTGTTCTATGAACATATAAAGTATGTTTATGTATATAAAGTAGTCTTGTATGGCAGGAACTATGCTAAGTGCTATAGTCAAACACCATACAATCTCTTGTTGCAGCACAAACTTACTGGTTATCAGACAGGTATCCAGAGATGCCTTTACCTTAATTAATACTTTCAATATATTTTACTGATGTCAATAAGGCACTAGTATCAATGGCCCCACCTCACTATTCATAAGATTCCAACTGGTTTTAGCTACTATACCACATCCACATCATGTTTATCTTGTTACAGAAAGAACCTATTCACTGAGCTTCACTGTTTTGTTAAGTTTTTCAAGCAACAAATTTGGAAATCATAAGTAAACTAAAAGATATGGTCCCTGCCCTTGAGTGGAATATTATCTCTTTGGGGAGACACGGGAGGACTCATTGAGAGAAGACTACAGTCCAGCATTAGGTTACATGTGTAAACTTCAGATACTACAGGGGTTCACAGACTGGAGAGGTGATTAGGGTTTGGAGAGAAATAAAGGGGGGAAATGAGAAGAGGGAAGAAGTGGAGAAAAAGAAGGAATCTGAAAAAGACTGGACACAAAGGTAAAAAAGAACTAGGAACTAGATTCTAACCTCTATTCCTGATGGGTTAAGTGAACTCCAAAAGAAAGAGAGATCAAAAAGTAAGGCAAGAAGGAGAAGAAGGTAAACCAGTGGAGAATAAAGAGGTGACTCTAAATGGGAAGTGAATGACTTCACCCTTTCTGTGAGGAATAGGGTGGTCCTGAAATGGATTTGTTGAAATGGCCCTAACTCAGTATGTAAAATACATTCTTAAGTCTGGTCAAAAATACCCCAGGCTCTCAGTTGCGGTTCAAGCTTTAGATTTGCAGCTTAATGACATATTGTATCTCATTCTTATCCACTTGGATTGGTATTACATACCTTTTCTAATTGGTTTAGAAGATTTCTACCATCAGACAAGACCAATGGAATTGTTTAATATAATTGACAAGGGAATGCCTCCATCAAGATATTTACGAGTATTTCAAGTCAGTTTGTATATTATAATTTGGGAGGCTAGACTTTCACTGAACTTTCAAAGGTAGGCAGGGTTCAGGTACTAGAAGGAAACGGCATTCCAGGCACAGGAAATGGTACAGGCAAATCTGTAATGATGGGGAAGTTGCAGTGTGTTTCAGAGCCAGTGCATAGACTAGTTTGACTGGAAAAATAGTATAGGACCCTGCTCAGACTAATAATCATCAGCTGTCAGAATTATACATAGGGCTCCTGCCATCTAAGTCAAGCTGTTCTGAAGCAGGTAATCAGGAACACAAATAAACCACAGTATGATGCCAGAAAACTGTTAATCAAAAACATAAATAAGATGGGGTATGGTGGCTCATGCCTGTAATACCAATGCTTTGGGAGGCCAAGATAGGAGACTCACCTTGAGCCCAGGAGTTCAAGACCAGCTGGTGAACATAGTGAGACCCCCATATCTACAATTTTTTTTTTAATTTGCCAGGAATGGTGGCATGCACGTGTGTTCCCAGCTATTTAGAGAGGCTGAGACGGATGATGTCTGGAGCCCAGGAGTTCGAGGCTGTAGTGAGTTGTGATCACGCCACTGCACCCCAGCCTGGGGTGACAGAAAAACCCCTTGTCTCTATAAATAGTAATAAAATTGAAACATAAATACTAACATCACTTGTGTTGACCTTTCAGAAAGATTTCACACATAGAAGTTATTTTATATGGTCTTCACAGTCATCCACTGACATGAGCCACTCAGCTGTTTTTAGTCTTCATTAGACAAAGGCGAAACCTGAGGACTGGGAGCCTATTTAAATCTTTAAAGTTACAGTCAGTCTTATAGCTGGATCTTCTGGCTTCACCCCCAGACTCTTCCTCCACCTCTCATAGCTCTCATGAACTTGTCTGGGTATTTGAATTTTAGGGAAGAAAAAACAGGGAAATGACCTTGAAAACTCCAATCTCAATCAAGACAGGACTAGGGAAGTCATCAGCCCCCTTTGAACAAAACATCCCAGTTTTAAATGCCTTTTAGTGTCAATTTCTTGTGCCCACAGATTGTCACACTTGTAAGTCAGAGTGTGGAGAGGTAAAAACAGTCAAAGGAGTTGTTTATCTCATTAAACAACTGCTTTGACTATTTTTTGCTTTTTGTTCCGTTGTCATATTTGTGTCTGTGTCTGCGTGTATGTAAGCTCGATATATTCATATATTCTTGATTGAGCCCAAATCAGTTCTCCTAAATGTCTCTTAAACTCCCACTTAAAAGGTTTAAAATGTGTATTCACGCAGTGCTCATTACCCTGCCTTACCTTTTGCAAATGACTGTCTACCACTCCTGACTTTGTGAACTTCTCTTCTAGCACTAGCTTCATTAGTCAAGATGTATGGATGCAGGGAGAATTTTAAATGGGCCTTCTATGTTGTTTTTGAATGGGCACTACATGCAAATTATTATCCTAGGGAAATTTTAATTCTTCTTGAGTTAGCCCACTTTTGTGAATAGCAAGCACTATCGGCTTAATTCCTCATATCCTGCTTTTATTGAGTATTCGGGACAAGGTATACTTCCTTTGCTTTTTATATTAGAACCTCTTGGTCATTCATATACCTTGAGAAAGACTCATTTTCCCTAGAATGCAACAACAGCAATTAGTTTTTTGCTGTTCCATGGGCAATGAATGAACTTCCCTTCCTTGGACTAATTGTTCACTAAGGTTCTTGTGTGGCAGTTTGTTTACTTAGGATGACAGAGACATTTCTTCCACATGTATCTGAGTAGTGTCTCAGATACAGTTGCTTGATGTTTGAAGAATTTCTGAGGGGGGAGATATAAAATATGCAGCTCAGATTTAGTAAACCTCATTTATCTTAGCCCATATATACTGAGTACCCTTAAATCTCAGCCTGCAGGCATCTTTTGAGCAAGAACCCTAGCACACAAATAAGACATGTGCATTTCAACTTGAACTAGCAACATCTACTTAACCCAATCTCTCTCTCTCTTCATCTCTCTCTCTCTCTCTACACACACACACACACACACACACACACAACCACCACCACCAACCACTATAAAGCAAAGAAAAATAAATCACATCATTATCAGTGTCTGGTTTCACTGTTAAATGTTGAGCCATTACCACCACCTTGGCCAAGGGTCTTCCTCAGCCAGTTGCACAGCATGGAGCCTCATTTATTTGATTCTTTGAATGAAAACTTTAACCATCTTATAAAAGCTTGAAGGCTTTTACACCAATAATTCAATAGTATAGTGTTTCCCCTGAGCTAACAAAATTGTTTTCAACTACTGAATTATCTCTATGGTGAATCTAACATAGGGGTGCTCTCCTACTGATAAGGGTTGCATAATGCTCCATGGACTTAAATCTTATTTACAGGACACAGAAAAGCCTAAAGGGTTCAAGCAGGGTCTGTGTGGAAATCTTTGACTATGATTCTAGGCTTAGAAAAGTTACTGTCAGAAAGAATTATAGCAATAACTGGCAATTAAGATACCACTTAGCACCACCATAATACTTTACCTTCTTCAAAGTCCTTTCATTTCATTGGCCCTTGTGAGCTTCACACCATTTTACCCTGTGTAGTAGGTAGTATATAAGTTAGGAAATCAAGACACTGGGTGGTCTAATGCCTTATCCAAAGTCCTACAGCTATTCTGTAACAAAAGCAGCCTGAAAAAATCTTGAGGCACTTCTGTTTCTTCAGAACTGCTAACATGGTAAGGTCGGAGAGATCACAAGATCACAAACACAAAGTTATATAGACTGAACAATTGGATTTGTGTGTGTGGTAGGGGGAGTGGGCGTGATGAGCTCTTCATTGTAGCTATCCACATGGATCACATTCATCTGCAGTTAACTTGATCCATGGTCCTTTGTCTGTTTGCTCCTAGTTGTCAACCTCCCTTTTCCTATATTCCAATCATCACTAATTGATAGGGGACTGTATCCCTCTTAAAGGATTTTAGAGAAAGTCATTGTCACTGCATCCTTTCTAAGCTCATTTTTAGAGAAATTCATATGCAGTTCTTGACCTTGACTTCTTGGCATGATTTATTTTGTTCAAGGTAAATGTGTTTCAGTAGAAATGCACATGGAAATTTAGTCCTGTAATTCAGGAAGGTTTATTGAACATTTGTGCCCAAGCGTACTGCATTTGTTGTGATTGAAAAAAAAACAAATTCTAAAATCCAGTTCTTATCTTCAGGGAGCTTATTACCTAGACAGATCGTGATCTGGAGAATTCACATTAACAAATAAATAAATAACAGCTTCTTTGGGTTAGAAACAGAGAGACCACAATCAGCTGGAGTTTTCAGGGAAGGATTCATGAAAGGGAAACATCTTGTGAAAAGCCTTAAAAGGTGAATAGGATTTGGGTTGCTGAATGTTAATACTCAGGCCAAGCTAACAATCATATTAAACACACACACACACACACACACACACATACACACAATCTCAATAGCTTGACTAAAATAATAATTTATTTCATTCTCACATCACAGTTTATTATGGGTTGCCTGGGGAGTGGAATAATCTCCGCTCCAAGCAGTGATTCAAGGAACCAGGCTTCTTCCGTCTAGTGGTTCCACAATGCCTTAGGCCTTGGAGTCCTCCACTGGATGGTCTGCATGCAGCCAGTCTACAGGGGAAGGTAGTAGTCCATAGAGAAAGTCAATGCACGTTTTGTTCAGGATCAGGCCTAGAAGTCGCATACATTCCTTCTGCCACACCTAACTGGAAAGGAGACTGAGAAGCGTAATCTGGCTCTGTTCTCAGAAAGAAAGAGAAATGGGATGACATGAACACATAGCATTGTCTCTGCCATACTGAAGATGAAAGGACTTTATTAATTTTAATTGATACATAGAGATATACATATTTGGGAGCTATGTGTTATAATTTAATACATTCATATAATTTGTAAAGATCAAATCAGTATAATTAGGATATCCATCACCTTAAATAGTTGTCTTTTCTTTATGCTAGAAACATTCAAATTATTCTCTTCTAGTTATTTTGAAATATGTAATAGATTATTGTAACCTATGTCATTCTACTGATATATCAAACACTAGTTCTTATTTCTTCTGTCACAGTGCATATTTACACCCATTAATCCACCTCTCTTCATCCTCCGCTACCTTTCCCAGCCTCTGGTAACCACTAATCTACTCTCTTTTACAGCTCACACATATCAATGAGAGCATGTGATATTTGTGTTTCTGTGCTTGACTTATTTCACTTAACATAATGACCTCTAGTTCCTTCCATGTTGCTGTAAATGATAGAATTTTATTCGTTTTATGGTTGAATAATATTCTATCGTGTGTATGTGCCACATTTTTTATCCATTCATATATTGATGGGTACTTAGGTTGATTCCATGTTTTGGCTGTTGTGAATAGAGCTACAATAAACATGGGAGTGCAGATATCTCTTTGATATACTGATTTCCTTTATTTTGGATATACATCCAGTAGTAGTAGTGAAATTGCTAGATCATATGATAGTGCTATTTTTAGGTTTTTGAGGACCGTCATTCCGTTTTTTATAGTGGCTATACTAATTTACATTCCCACCAAAAATATATGAGGATTCCCCTTTCTCCACATCTTCACCAGCATTCATTATTCCCTGTCTTTTTTTTTAATAAAAGCTATTTTGACCTAGGTGAGATGACAGCCCATTGCATAGGGTCTCCTTTTTAGGCGGTAGCTCATATGATAATAGTAAAGTTACTGAACTCCCCACCACATGGAAACTCTTGAGTGCTTTCTTGAAACTCATGAGCTCTGTGAAGATGAAGCCACAGAATACCTTTGAAGAATAATTCTGAAGAAATCTAAGAGACCTATAGGAATGTAAGAATTCTTCACAATTTTTCGGAGGGGTCAGAGATCCTTTTGACAATCTAACAAAATCAAAGAACTCTCTCCCCATGATAAAATCCATACACAAAACATTTTGCAGATAATTTCATGGAGTTTCTGAACCTTCTTAAGACAGTCTGTACCCCACCCCTGTGTTAAAGCAATTGATAATCTCATTTAAGCTATATGGCATAAGTGATTAAGAGAATGGGCATCGAACTCAGACAAACGTGTTAAACTAGCATTTTCTTTTTTTCAAATTTTACAAGTTCATAGATACATGTGCAGGTTTGTTACATAGGTAAACATGTGTCATGGGGGTTTGTCATGCAGATTATTTCATCACCCAGGTATTAAGGCTACTACCCATTAGTTATTTTCCCTGATCCTCTCCCTCCTCCCACCCTCCACTATCTGATAGGCCCCAGTGTGTATTGTTCCCCTCTGTGTGTCTATGTGTTCCCATCATTTAGCTCCCACTTATAAGTGAGAACATGTGGTATTTGGTTTTCTGTTCCTGTGTTAGTTTGCTAAAGATAATGGTCTCCAGCTCTATCCATGTCCCTGCAGAGGACATGATCTCATTCCTTTTTATGGATTCATAGTGTTTCATGGTGTATATGTACCACATTTTCTTTATCCAATCTGTCAGTGATGGGCATTTAGGTTGATTCCATGTCTTTGCTATTGTAAATAATGCTTCAGCGAACATACACATGCATATGTCTTTATAATAGAATGATTTATATTCCTTTGAGTATATGCCCAGTAATGGGACTGCTGTGGTGAATGGTATTTCTGTCTTTAGGTCTCTGAGGAATCACCGCACTGTCTTCCACAATGGTTGAACTAATTTACACTCCCACCAATAGTGTATAAGTGTTCCTTTTTTCTCCACAACCTTGCCAGCATCTGTTAGTTTTTGACTTTTAATAGTAGCCAATCTGACTAGTGTGAGATAATACCTCATTTTTGATTTGCATTTCTCTAATGTTCAGTGATGTTGAGCTTTTTTTCATATGCATGTTGGCCACATGTATGTCTTCTTTTGAGAAGCGTTTGTTCATATCCTTTTCCCACTTATTAATGGGGTTGTTTGCTTTTTCTTGTAAATCTGCTTCAGTTCCTTATAGATGCTGGATATTAGGCTTTGTCAGATTTATACTTTGCAAAAATGTTCTCCCATTCTATAGGTTGCCTATGTACTCTGTTGATAGTTTCTTTTTCTGTGCAGAAGTTCATTTGTCAATTTTTGCTTTTGTTGCCGTTGCTTTTGGCATCTTCATCATGAAATCTTGTCCACGCCTATGTCTGGAATGGTACTGCCTAGGTTGTCTTCCAGGGTTTTTATAGTTTTGGGTTTTACATTTAAGTTTTTAATCCATCTTGATTTAATTTTTATATATGGTATAACAAAGGGGTCCAGTTTCAATCTTCTGCATATGGCTAGCCAGTTATTGTAACACCATTTGTTGAATAGGGAGTCCTTTCCCCATTGCTTTCCCCAGTCCTTTCCCCTAGCATTTTCTAGGTATGTAACCTGGAGTTAGTCACTCTACCTCTCTGCACTTCCTTTTCCTCATCTAAAAAATGATATTAGTACCTACTCCGCAAGGCTATTGTGAGAATTAAATGAGAAAATATATGTAAGGAATCCAGCACAGTACCTGGAATATCATCGTATTCTCAGCAAATGGAAATGATTGTTGTTTGGTAGTATTAGTCATCTTCATTTTCAGTGGTGTTTATCTGGATTTCATACATACTAGGCTCACCTAGAATTCAACATAGTTCTTCAGATTTCAGCTTACCTATCTCTTAAGTCTAAGAAATCACCTGTGACTTTCATTTCCCCAGCCCATCCCCCAAGGATGCTCCCATGGCACCTTGGACTTGCCGCAAACTAGTGCTTATCTAATGGCATTGTAATTGCCTGGTTATTTCTGTGTCTCCCCTCTACCAGTTTCCAGGCTTTCTAAGGGCAATGCCATGTCTTTTTTATAGTCTCCTGTACTCCCATTGCCTAGGACAGTGCCTAACACATAGAGAGTGCAAAACAAATCTTGAATAAGTTAATAAGTAAACAGAAAAACATTTTTCTCAGTAAGCTTTAAGAAAAATAGTGGTTGGTGGATTTAAAAGGGCTGTCCATTTACTTTGCCTTAAGGCAAAGCTGAAGTCTAAAGCTTTGAGAGGATCAGAAGGAGCTGAAGACAAGACAAATGCTAAAAACTGGCATCCTCTGTCCTTCTCTCAATCGGAAGTCTTGGTTAATTAGCCCACAAATTTATTGTTCTTACAATGACGATGAAGCTCTTTGAAGTGCCTTTTGAGTAATCAAAAGAAGACATCCCAGTCAGCAGAATATTAGTTTGAATGCTTATCGTTTTTAATTTGTGTTTATGTTCTTTGGAAATTGACCTTTACTATGCAGGACATACTATAACACTTTATTAAACAAAATATCCAATTAAATAACTCAGTATTCACTAGTCATATAATATTACAGTGAGTTTATTAGTGTCTCCTATCAGAGAACTCCTGATGCCATTGTTAACCACACAGTGAAATCATCTCAGCTGGTCATTAAGCTCTGCCTCCTTCCAACCTCTAGTGACATACAGAAATGTGTAAACCCTCCAAGTTCTAGAAACTCCATTTAGTGGCTACATAGTGAGAGAACTTAACAGGCTTATTATGCAAAGTAACTTGGCCCTTTCTGATCCCAGAGAGTAATTAAGTGGACAGTAGTCTGATGGGTTGAAGAACGGACTTTTCTGCTTAGTAGAGTTTCTATATATACCACACATATAATACCAATTTTCAGAGAATTGGAGTGCACATGAGCAAAGAAAAATTCTCCTTGACTTAAAAGAACATTTTTGGATGAGTTACACAATTCAGCACTCTCAGTATTGAAGATTGAACTGACACCGTATTAGGCTTAGGACTTTCCTGGAAGTCGATTTAACCATTTATCTTTGTCTCATAAAATTAAACAGCAGATTGTGGCAGAAAAAAAATCCAATATTTCCGTTTTCTTGTTCGTGGGGCTATAGATGAAGAGCATGTTATGACTACTTTCCAAAGCTTATATTTTGAAAGATGTTTCATTTTTTATATAAAAATAATAAAAATGTAGGTGGCCTCAACAGCTGTAATTTTAAAAAATTAAGTACAGAGATGCCTTCTGCCAACATTTGAAATTGGCATTCTACACGGCCAAAACTCTGATCCTCATTGTTATCTAATTTGGGATTTTAGCTACTATTTCCAGGCTATTAACCACCACATCTGGACTCTCAGTGATTACACCAGGATGCTCCTGTTCCTTCAGTATTGATCAGCAGCATCTTCTTCCCCTCACATGTGATAAATTTATAAGTAACTATCCAGTCTGCCCCAGCTTTAGGCAATTGTCTTCTAAGAATTATAGTATTTATTCATTGGAGGATAATAAGACAAGGGAAGAAGTCAAATAATTTTGCCTATAATTTGCAGCTGTTTCATACAGAGCAATGTTTCACAGAGAAAAGAGCCTGCAATTCAGATATTATATAATATCCCCTACTTTACATGGGATGTTCTGAATAATTTTTTTTACAAGATGCACTTTATTTATGAGCAGGTCCCTCCATAGAAAGAGCTTGTTAGGGCTAATGCTGATGAATGGAGACAGCACCATTCACACTTCCAGGTTATGGTCTGTCAGTGCTTTCATTATACACACTAATTTACAAGGATTTATTTATTTTCTCCCAAATGTAAAAATGTGCTCCAAGCTAAACACGCTGTCTGGTCATCTGAGGCCAGTGTTTTCCCTTGGTGCAGGGGGATTTTTAAATTCAAATTTAAATTGAGGGGACTAAAGCTATTGTGTGTTTTCTTCCCACTTCCACCCCCACCTGCCTCTCATCACTGCCTAAGCTTGTGTTAATATCAGAGATCTCTATATTTTTACTTGCTTTGAAAATGAATTCTGGTTCAAAATTTTTAAACCTAGAAGTGGTGTTCTTAGGACAGCTTAAATCTTTAAATCTTTTCTCATCCAAAGACTGTACCTCTGATTGTGTTTTAAGTGCTGATGAAAATGCTGTCACTAAGCACGTCAATGAACATGACCATTGGAACAAATTATGCCCACAACACTGGTTACCAAGGTTTGGAGATCTGGGTACAACAATATCAAAATTGGAAAGTAAATTGAATCTGCAGATCTTGCTAGCCCCAGATGGCTTTATGTGATCTGAAATCACTCACATGCCCATCTCTGAAGAATAAAGCTTAAAATATATACTGGAAATGTGTCACTTCCTTTCACTCATTCTGACAAGCAGTAATATATCTCCTGCATCATCACTATCCCCTGGGTTATAACAATAAGCATTATGGGAGGGGAAACCTCCCCAAACAATGGACAAAAATTATTCTCTTTTTCCTGCCTGGGGTTTCCAATTTGGTTTTTACCCTCAGTGAAAGTTAAATACCCCTTAAACTTCACCAGTAAAGAGGTTGCAAAATTGTTCTTTGGGGAATTTTTGTGTTTGTTGGTTGATTGGTTGGTAAGGGAAGGCAAATGAGAGGAAAATATGTACATATAAAATATGCCTAGATACATTTATTAAGCACCTATCACAGTTTCTTCAAAGCCTTTTCTCCTATTTCTTTTTCAATTCCAAACATAAGTGTAACCCAATCAAAGTTAATTAAAAGCTTCTCAAGGAAAAGGAAGTATGTTTGGAATTTGGACCATGATAAAAGAAGTTACTACACAAATATATGAAAGGAAAATATTCCACAAACTGTCAGCAGAATCACCCCTGAAGGCAAATAGTGAGTATTTAATAAGCCAGACTTATTTCAAAGGGCACTAGTCTGCGGAACTCAGCTGACATGAACAGAGAGAAAGTTCGGTGTTTAGAGCTTCACAAAAATTAAAAGTAAGAAAACTATGTAAAGTTCCAGATTATCCTCCCTGGATCAGCCCAAACTTTGCACTCTGATGGGATGAGAAGTGTGGTAGTCAAGGAAAAGAATTATCCTCCCTGATACCAGCATAGAGATATAAAGACCTTCCCACAAATACTAGTTAAGAATACATTTGGCTGGGCCCATTGGCTCACACCTGTAATCCCAGCACTTTGGGAGGCTGAAGCGGGTGGATCACCTGAGGTCAGGAGTTCAAGACCAGCCTGGCCAACATGGCGAAAAACTCTGTCTCTACTAAAAATACAAAAATTAGCCAGGCGTGGTGGCAGGCGCCTGTAGTCCCAGCTACTCGGGAGGCTGAAGCAGGAGCATCACTTCAACCTGGGAGGCGGAGGTTGCAGTGAGCTGAGATCGTGCCACTGCACTCCATCCTCCTGGGTGACAGAGCAAGATTTTGTTTCAAAAAAAAAAAAAAAAAGAAAGAAAGAAAGAATACATTTATTTCTTTACACCTTTTGTGAACCTGCTCAAATTTTTAGAGTATCAGATCCTCTAAGTTTACTACCTCCTCATAAGAGCAACACTTCATTTTATTTTTAATATCCTTAACTTACTAAAGTTTCACAGTAGTCCTCTTAGTCTTAGTTTCAGTGTTGCCAGATTCTTTGTCTTTATACCCTCACAGAGCCTAGCATAGTGGCATTCACTATGATGTAGTAATCATAGCGTTTAGGAAGTGATTCATGATTTCGTACATGTCGAGCACATCTCCTCTCAGCCTTTCTGTCTCCTGACTTGAGTCTTGATCTTTCAGTCCATCCTCTTATAACAGCCTAATTTGAAATTTTATACTCAGTGATATTAATACAGAGGTCGCAGAAGGTGGTTCTAAATAATAGGCCTGCCACAAACCACACCAAATTTTAAGCAGTCAAGAAATTGATTTTGCCTAAACACAAAAATAACAAGCAGAAGTTCCCCTTGGCTCATCCTCATCCAAAGTGTTCTGGAAATTAAGTAATTGTTCATATGCCATCATCATTTGACCTGCCCCAGTCTTAAAAGTCTTTTTGTAAACCACCTTAAGGGTCCTTATACCCTTGTTTGGACATGCTGGTTTCCTTGGAGAACTCACCAAAACATAGATGACTTTAGAAATATTAAGGGGATGTAAAAATGAATTTGCAACTTTTATAGATGTTAAGGATTAATACTTCATGAGGAACATCAGGATTAATCAAAGTAAACCATAAAGACAAGTCTTAATATTAACTTCTTGCCAATGATTTAGCTCATCTAAAAGCAGTTTATTAAGTTGGGTTTATAAACTGACTTTAGATGAGTTCACATTTTGCCAGAAAATTCGTGTGTGTGTGTGAGTGTGTTGTGTTAAAGGACATGCTTGTTAGCACAGAAATTCTGACATTAACATCCACTCAATGAGTTTCACCAGACCTAAATAAAGGGAAGAGAGGAAAAGACTAAATTGTAGACTAGTTTGAAAAATACCATGTGGTTATTTTCAAGAGCACTGTCAAAAGCACCAAGGGAAATGGGAGTAGTTCTTAAAGTGTAGCTGATACTTTTTGTAGGTATTATTTCATATGATATAACAACCTAGGGCCGGGTACAGTGGCTTACGCCTGTAATCCCAGCACTTTGGGAGGCCGAGGGGGTGGATCACCTGAGGTCAGTTCGAGACCAGCCTGGCCAACATAGTGAAACCTCGTCTCTACCAAAAATACAAAAAATTACCGAGGCATGCTGGCGGCACCTATAATCCCAGGTACTCAAGAGGCTGAGGCAGGATAATCGCTTGAACCTGGGAGGCAGAGGTTGCAGTAAGCCAAGATCGTGCCATTGCACTCCAGCCTGGGCAACAAAAGCAAAACCCCCTCTCAAAAAAAAAAAAAAAAAGAAAAGAAAAGAAAAGAAAAGAAAAACAAACAAAAAACCTAGATGTAGAGTAACCAGCTTGTCAAGGATGGTCCTAGTTTATAAACTGAGCCCTGCCTCAGTCCCAGGCAAACCAGAGCAATAGATCACTTTAGCTAAGTAAGGCAGATCATCCTGTCCCTATGTTACCAAAGAGGAGTCTGAAATTTGCAAATGAATGACTCAGTCAAAGTCACACATTAGTTGTAAGTGATGTATTCAGTATTAGAACGCAAGCCTTCTAACTGCTATTATAATAAAAATTTTAAGAAACCAGGCTATAATTGACACAGTATGTAAAAACTACTGTGAAAATTTTATCAGCTTTTATCTTTGCTAGAAACTTAGCCATTCCCTTTGTGATACTGCAATTTTACTCTCCAACCCCCTTTTAATAGATAATATGGAGAAAAAAATTCAGCCCAGTTTATCAGAGTTGTTACAAACTGTTATAATGCTTTTGAAGTCACTTATTTCCTAATGCAATCATGAAAATAAGCAGCAGCCTGTGCATCAGCACCCTAAAAGAAATGTAATATACATTATCTCCTTTGTCTTTTCCCATTTATTTTAAAGATGATTTTTTATTGTTTGTGGGGCAAGCAAGTGTCAAGGGGGTGGAACTATAAAACTGGACAAAACAAAATTATTAGACCTGGCTTTATCTCCGTATGTTACTTTTTGTCATTTCTTCTCAATACACAAAGAAGTGAATGTATGCCCCAACAAAGCTCTGCCATTACTTGTCCTGTCTGTGCTGAGCAAAATTGAATCTATATGTCTTTAAAATGCCTTTCCATTGCTATGGCTTTTTTCAAAATACTGAACTTAGTGCAAATGTGATTCATTAGACTACTAATGCTCATTTGCTCTTTCCCAACAGGCATCACAGTTGATAGGCATGGATTCATTTACTTTGTGGATGGGACTATGATTCGCAGAATTGATGAGAATGCCGTGATCACAACTGTAATCGGCTCAAACGGTCTGACTTCCACACAACCACTGAGCTGTGACTCAGGAATGGACATCACTCAGGTAGGCACCACTGGTTTTCAAGTGTTATCGTAATTTGGTATCATGGAAATGGATAACAATTTTCTCATGCAGAAATTAGGTAGAATGGAAGCCTGGTATATCTGTTATAACACCAGATAGCAGAAGTTACTCAAAATGGTAAGCGAGGATGGAAGTAATGCCAGGTAGAATATTGACATACAATTAAGTAAAATCTCTCAAATTTGAATTAATCAGAGGGTAAGGCCAATCTCATCTATTGAATATTTCCAAGATATGTGATTTTATTTTTTTAAATGAAACAGTGACTGAAATTTTGAAAAATAGTGACTATGAAGGCTCTTTAGACATCTTTTTAAATAAATATATGAGCATATTGTTATTCACACATATATAAATAGCTATTTCTAGGGTGTTTGGAAGTTTTCTTAACTGAAAGCAACATCCCCTTTGAGATCTATTTTACTGTTATTTAGGAATTTTTTTTTTTAAGTCAGTGAGGATAAAAGAAAATTTAGTATAGCTCTCATCTGGGTCCAAAATTCTGATTTTACCACAATTCTACAAAATCAGTATTAGACATTTAAAGAGATTATAGAGCATACAGCCTAGTCCCAACATTCAGTGTATGCCTTTCTTAGTCTGCAGAAACAAGAAATGAAGGAAATAGACAGTCCTCAAACATTCCAGCTCTAACATTCTATAAATCTGTGACTCTAATAAAGTAGATTATTAAATAATCTTTTCAAAAACATTAAAGTGGATGTTGAGAGTTTTCAAATTGATCAGTGTATCAGAGAGGATGATCTTGGCTGCAGTAATAAAATACTTGTCTAAAAGTTGTTTAAACAGTAAGGTTTATTTATCTCACATAGTGAGATGTCCAAAGATAGGCAAAGATGCCAGCAGATTTCCTTTCTGTGTCACATTGGCCAGAATTGAGTCACATGCCCATACCTTCACCAGTCACTGGCAAAGGGGAAATGGGATTCCATAGTGGGTTCAGACCCTTTAGAAGTGGCTCCCCCTTTCCTGAGCATATTGCTACCTATTTCTTAAACCAAAATCCGAGTTCTGTTAGCAGGGAGTAAAGGGTTGCTATTGGGGGTGGCAATGAGTGTGTCCCCCACAGTTATATTCCTGTTGCTTCATTTGTCATACCACCTAAAACTTAGGAAAACAAGGTAAATGTATTAGTCTGTTTTTACGCTACTGATAAAGACATACCAGAGACTGGGCAATTTACAAAAGAAAGAGATTTATTGGACTTACAGTTCCACATGGTGGGGGAGGCCTCACAATCATGGCAGAAGGCAAGGAGGAGCAAGTCATGTCTTACATGGATGGCAGCAGGAAAACAAGAGCTTGTGCAGGGAAACTCCCATTTTAAAAACCATCAGACCTCATGAGACTCCTGTACTATCACAAGAACAGCTCAGGAAAGACCCGCCCCCAAAATTCAATCACCTCCCAAGAAGTTTCTCCCACAACATGTGGGAATTGTAGGAGTTACAATTCAAGATGAGATTTGGGTGGGGACATGGCCAAACCATATTAGTAAGTAAAAGAAACACACCCCTCAGAAACCTTGCTTTAGTCATTGACTAATATCTCCTGCTACCTCCACCCACCTTGAGCATACATCTCTATAAAACACTAGAAATGTGCCTATTTTGGGTTTCTTCTTCTCTCCATGCCCCTGCCCTGCTCCAGAAACTCAAGAAATGTTTAAATACACTCAACTATAAAAATGAAATGGGGAGTTGGGCCTGGAAAACTGACAAAATGAACAAACCCTTTTTAATAGAGATTTGAGTAGATCAGGCTATCAAGTCCTAGAATAGTCTAACTTTCCATGATTCAAAATGCTGCAGAAGGCAAGAAAAAGGAGTATTATTTATGGCAATAAAGAAGGGTGTAAATGTATTTGTATGGGGGAAGGGGGAGAGAGAAGATGCACATGTATGATTCATTTGTGGGATATTTTTAACTTAAAATAGGGCACTGAGTATTGCAATCAGTCAACTCTAAACAATTTTTCTGTTTCAGCGTAGAAAAGTTATGTTGAAAGAGAATTCTTTGTCTTCGTAGAGCAAACATATGATCATCATCACCATGAGAAGGGTTTTTTTCACATGACACTTTCCAGACATAATTCCCACAATAAAATCTACCTCATTCTTTTCAGGTTAGGATGTACAATACACCCTACTGAAAAGAAACGCTGGAAACCAGGAGACAGAAACTTTTCTCTATGGCATTTCATTCTAAGCCTCAGTTTCTCTGAAGCACCCCTTCTTTACACAACTTTAGCTTTACAGATATATTAGATTTTTTTGGAGGCAGGGTAGGTTCTGTGGTATGAGAAGGGGATGGTAGAAGCCAGTAGGATTTCCCAGGAAAGAAGCAGGTTTTATGTCCAGGTTATTTGGCCAGTAACTCTGCTGCTATCCACCATTTCCTGTTTTGTACCTGAGACACGCTAAAGAATAACTCCAATTTGTCCACCCAGACTGGCTCAGAATAAGGAGACTGTACTGATCAGTGTCCAGGTTATCACCCTCAACCTTTATTACAGGCCTACTTCTCATGGACCCATTCCCCCAGTCTGGAAGTACCTCTGCTGATCCAAATCCCATTCCCATCTTCCTCACACCTCATTTCTTCCATGGGAACCTTCCTTGATGGTTGTAGTCCTCCCTGTTGTTTCATTCCCTTACTGCAATCTAGTACCACCATGCTTGAATGTAATTTATTCTTCGGTGGCAAACAGTGTATCCAACTGGTCTCCCACGGTAGACTGTGTGTTCCTGGAACATGCATAGGAAGTGCTCAGCAGGTACAGTTAACATCTATACCTGAACCAAAAGGACACTATGGTGAAAAGAATATGAAACAGTAGTGAGAGATGAAGCTAGGGAGGTAAGTGGAGTGAAATGTTGAAGGGCCTTATAAGCATAATGGAGTTATACTGGACAATGAGGAGACAATAACAGCATTAAGAAGGGAAATGCATTTTTAAAATAGTATTAAGCATGGGAATCAGTTTTAAGAGATTATTCTAGCTGTTGTATGGAGAACCAAGTGAAGCAAAATAACACTAGAGGCTAAGAGAACACTTAAGAGGCAATTGAAGTAATCCAGGTATGACAAGGACAAAACATATTAATATAGAAATGATCAGCCCCTTTCCAAGGAACTCCTATAAAAATTAAGTTTATTTCCAATGCTTTTTAAATGTTGTTATTTCTTTGTGATACAACCCTTGATGAGACTTTCCATGACCCTGCTCAGCTTTATGCAGGCTACATAGGCCAGCAATATTAATGGCTGAACCTAAAATATCATAGTATAGATTGAGAAAGGTAGATAGAGTCATAAAACATTGGAGCTAATATAAAAGAACTTATATTTATGGCATATTTACTGCCATAAATTTATTGCCATAAACAATTTATTGCCATAAAATTGTTGACTGACAATTTCAGAATTGAGGGAGCATGCGGATGGTAGTACCATTCACGGAGACAGAGAATACAAGAGAAAGAGAAGCAGGTTTGCATGATGGTTGGATGATGACTTCAGTTTGGGGTACGTTGAGGTGTCTGTGTGGCATTCAGATAAGGATATCTGACAGGAAATTGGATAAAGGTTTAAAGCTTGAGGTCTAACTACAGATTAGAGTTGTGATTGTTATTAGTTTACACATAATACTGGTAAATAGGGGAGTGGATAAGCTCTCTCACGGAGGGTACATAGCATAAAAAGGGGAGAAGGCTTAAGACCAAACTCTGAGGAACACCAGTATTCAAGAAAAAGCTGAGGAATGAGAACCCATAAAGGAGGCTGAGAGAAGAGAACTGGCAAGTAGGAAGAAAACCACAAAGGTGTCAAAAAAGCCAAGAGAAGCAAGCTTTTCAAAAGGAAGGGAATGGTCAGTATCAAATGCTGCTTAGGGATCATGAAAAATGAGGTGCTTTTTAAAGAAGCCATTAGATTTTATAGCATTAACGCCTCTGATAAGAGTGCCTTTGATAGAGTGCTAATTAATGAGAGTCAGATAGCAGTGGCAGAGTAGGAGGAAGTGAGGAAATGGAGAACTGGGAAATAGATCACTTCTTTGAGATGTTTGGCTGGGAAGAAGAGGCTTTGGCATTGAAGCAAATCAGCTCCCAGGTGTGGGCAAATCAGCACCCAGGTGTGGCATGGGTGGACTAAAGCTGGAGAACACTGAATGAAATTGATGGGTGAGTGGATAGAGTGTTTACCAGGAGAAAGCCTGTGTGTGGCACAGCTTCCTAGATGCTCAGCCATTATGACCAGAGCTTCCCATCTGTTTAGACAACTGTGACAGATTGGCAACCAATGTTTCCCATGACTGTACTTAAGAACATGGGCCACCTTCAGCTAGAGAGAAGAAAGCAGAGCAGGGAACTTCCTAATACCCAAGAGCAAAGCCCCAGTTGTTTATAGTAGTACTTACAGTGATCCAGCTGAGCTTACACAGTGCTCAGTTTCATATTTCAGTAAATCAAAATATATTGATGTGTGAGGGCACGAACATATGTCTAAATGAGAGTGCATGGTTTCTGCTGACAGGAATGAATAGGAGAGGAAATAGAGGCCTATGCTGCAGCATGAAGATTTGAATCAGACCTGAGAAAAGCTTACTGTTACCGTTTCTAACACTATGTGGCAACATCATATATTATCAAAAAAAAATTGTGGAGTTTCCACCTTTTGAAACTTTTCAAGCAAATATTGGATAGCAATAATCTATGAGTGCTTGACATACAGGTCCCTCTGGAGCCAGGAAGATGGACCAACTGTTTCTCAAGTTTCCTTCCAACTCCACGAAGGTCTCTCCACAGAAATACAACCAGATTTCTAAAGTTTCTTGTTACCTTTCCAGCATTTCAAAACCAAAAGATCTCCAACAAAGAAAGGCTCCTCTATGCTAGCATAGTACCTATGGAGGTTAGAAAGTGATGTGAGAGAATGGTCCTCTTCATCTTACTTGCCTTCATCTTCTGCAGTTTTCTGTGGCAAACCTAAGCCCCAACAAGAATCAGTTCTCAGGACTTGTCCTAATCTTTAGCAGATCGTTAAGTCCTATAGTAAGTCTAAGAATAACTGCTACCACTTATAGAGAGCTGCGTGCCAGGAACTATGCTAAGAATCTTATTTACACTATTCCATTTCATCTCCACAACCCAACCACCCTTGAGACGTAGGTATTATTATCCCCATCTGGCAGAGAAAACTGTTAGTCAGAAGGACTATGTATTATGCTATGACCATGGAGTTATTGAATGATATAACTTAGATTTTGGCACACGCTTTCTGAACCCAAGCGTGCCTTTTTCCAACCTCCATTTTTTCAATGACAATTGGAAATGACCAGATATCACTGTATTTAGCTGAATGACAAATGTCGCTTGGTTGAAGAATACGCTGTTTATTCACAGAATGTGTGTCTAGTGGCACTTCGGAAAGAGTTTAATAAAATCTAATCGTCTCAAGAAATGAAATTTGCTTTGACAATAAAATCATCCATTTGTTCAAAATCAATATCTTTTTTTGATTTACTGTAATGTGAAAATGAGCTCTCAGTATACACTCTGAAGCATAACTGCCCTTTGTAAGCACTGCTATAAGCAACCGGGCCTTTCACTTCAGGAGATGAGTTGATTATGAAGAGACTGGGTGCTTTATTTCTGTTGCTGCTTTTGAATCATCCTGCTCTGGTAACTGACTTCCATCTGACGCCTGACTACAATGGAATTGAGAGTTAGAGCAAGTTTCTTGGTGGGATAGCAAGTTACTCCTTGGAGCCAGCCTAATGCTTTTCCAAAAGTTAGCCCAACAGGAGATACACAAGCAAAATGGACCTTTTGCATGCATAGGAAAGCCTATTGACCCACTGCCCATAAGGTACACACTTTGAGGTGTTTGTCTAGAGCATCCAGATACAAAGCCAGTGTTTCATAAATGCTTATTGGATGATTTGTATGTTTCCCACTGGTTTCCAATAGCACCCATTTGTCAGATGGGCTTAACAGGGGTAGGGAAGTATCATCCATAGTTATGCAGGAAGGAAGGTAACATTCTTTGGAGAGCAAACTTTGCCTTCATATATTACGTCTATTGAACTAGTCCACTAGGAATCTTACTCTTCTCAGTCATTTGATGTGATGCTTGACTCCTCTCCAGAATATTCTGACCATGTAGCAACAATCCAACCTATTTTCAAATGCTCCTTGTGATAGGGAATTTACTACCTCCCCCAGGCAGCACAATCCACCTTTGAATGCCTCTACCTGACTACAAGCTTTCTTGGATCCCTTTAACTTTTTGTCTTCCTTTAACCATCTAGTCTTACTATTCAGGCCTTGAATTATTAATTTAACCTGTTTTTTATGAGATCAATCTACTAGTGAACCAAGCACTATACTGGGTACATTTATATATGTTATCATATTTAATCTTCATGACAATCCTTCAAGATAGGTATTATGTTCCCCTGTTTTTAATACAGATGAAAAACAAGATTCAGAGGAATTGAATAACTTGGTCAAGGTCACACAACCAATAAACCGCAGAGGTGGAATTCGAACCTGGTCAACCTGATGCCAAAACCCACATTATTTTCACCAAACTACATCAAACTGCCTCCTCCACATGACAGTCCTCTCAGTACAAGAAAACAACTCTTTCATGCCTCTTAAGTCACATTCCCAATTCATTTAACTATACCTCATTTGACAAGGTTTTGAGTTCCTTTACCATTCTCCTCACTCTTCTCTAAACATATTCCCATTTATCTACTTCTCTTTGAAAGGGTGGTTTCCAGAAATGAATAAAATAATCCAGATGTGCTCTGACTGCTCAGAGGTAGAATGGGAACCGTCACAATTCCCTTTCCATATTGTTTCTGTTCCTTTAGCCCATTGATTGTCAAAAAAAAAAAAAACTTTAGCCACAGAATATTTACTTCAAACAAATAAGTCTCAATTTATAAAACAGAGGTAAACCGCAGATTCAAACAAGAGGTGGTGTTCCAGAAGCTTCTTTATTCAAGCTTACTTCCATGCAATGGTAGCTTGCGTGGTGACCTCAAAGGCATTTTTGCAAAATGCTAAAGAAATAAAGAGCACAGATTAGAAAACTCCAGCTAAAGTTGACTGGAATTTTTTTCATAGCTGTATCACACATTTGATATATGATGTGATGTGATGCGATTACAAAGAACTAAAAATTCACATGTCTCTCATTCCCACCTTCTCATCATATACTTGTAACATTAGTGATTTACAATATACTGCTGGGTCTTACCTTAGTCTCTATTCAATTCCATTTGTTTGAGTTAGTCCATTTCTTTGTACTCTTCTGCTATCATCTAATATTTTCACTATCCTTCCCAGCCTAGTGTCGCCTATGGATTTGATGAATGCTTTCTATGCCTTCATCCGTTATAAAATTGATGAATAGATAGATGCAGTTGTGACACCAGTAGACTAGTTATCTGTTAGATTATGAACCCATGTGTTTGAACTCTCACCTATTTGTTGTGACTCCTCATAATGCAGCGGGAAATCAATATAATGGCCTATGACCAGCTTTTTAACAGGTGAAACACAGTTTTAAAAATCAAGTTGTATCACATGTAATGAGGGTGAGTATTGTTTCATAAAATTTTTATTTCAACTGGATAATGGTGTAAAATACAGTTCTTTTTTTTTTTTTTTTTTTTTGAGATGGAGTCTCGGTCTGTCGCCAGGCTTGAATGCAGTGGCGTGATCTCGGCTCACTGCAACCTCCGCCTCCCGGATTCAAGCAATTCTCCTACCTCAGCCTCCCGAGTAGCTGGGACGACAGGCGCGTGACACCACGTCCAGCTAATTTTTGTATTTTTAGCAGAGACAGGGTTTCACCATGTTGGCCAGGATGGGCTCGATCTCTTGATCTTGTGATCCGCCTGCCTCGGCCTCCCAAAGTGCTGGGATTACAGGCGTGAGCCACCGCGCGTGGCCTAAAATACAGTTCTTAGTGAGTGTCACAGTCAAAACAAGTTTGAAAGCTACTCTCTTCACTGATATTTACCCCAGCTTATCCAAAAATTTATCATGAGAAACCTTACCAAGTTGGTAACTGTTTAAAAGGAAATAAGAACCACTTGAAAAAATCTGTTTCTAGTCACAGTATCTGTAAACATCATTTCCTCATCTAAAAGCTAAAAAAAAAAAAAAACAGTTGTTTAATAATACAATTGAAGACCTTTTCTAAATCAACATAAAGCCCCCTCCATGCAGGTTGTGGGCACATTTCTGATTCTTCTTGAAGTCAGAACTATATTTAACCATCTCTAATCTTCTAGTGCCCACTATTTCTCAATAATTACTCAAAAAGAGTTCTAAACCCCATTTGCAAGTTCTCTCTAAGGAGTGATCCTTCTTAGCTAGAAAACTTGAACTCAGTTAAAGAATTCAGATGCTCTTTTACAATCCCTTCATCCATTTTGTGCTTTAGTGACTTTGAATCAATATTCTCTGTGGTCATTCTCCTTAACAGAGAAAACAAAACCTTCCCCTCTCTCTCATCCATCAGTATTATACCACCTGCCCCAAGCAGCAGACCTCTGCCTTCCTTGGTTGTCTTCTGCTCTCTACATAACTGAAAAAACAACTGTCTCTTGTCCTTAGATTTTTTTGCAAGCTTCAGATAAAATAACCACAGCTCTATAGAAGGGGTAATATGCAGCCTCCTCTTCAAATCTACAGGTCAATTTAATTACATACAAGTGAGTTCAGCATTTTCTGTTGTTTTAAATATCTCTCTCTCTCTCTCTATATATATATATGTACATATATATACCTATGTATAACATCCAGGCATAAAAAGTTACAGCAAGCGTGGTGGAAAAAAAAAAAAGAAAAAAAACAGTAGTTTTGAAAACAGAAAAGGGCTAGGTGCAGTGGCTTATGCCTGGAATCCCAACACTTTCAGAGGCCGAGGTGGGTGGATTGCTTGAGCCTTAGGAGTTTGTGACCAGCATGGGCAACATGGCGAAACCCCTGTCTTTACAAAAAATACAAAAATTAGCCAGGAATGGTGGTGCATGCCTGTAGTCCCAGCTACTCGGGAGGTTAAGGTCGGGGATCGATCACCTGAACCCAAGGGACGAGGCTCCAGTGGGCTGTGATTGTGCCACTGCACTCCAGCCTGGATGACAGAGTAAAACCATATCTCAAAAACAAATTTTTTTTAACAGAAAAGGCACCTTCTTTTCCCCTCTTAAACTCTTGCCTAACGTCTGTCATTGTCTTTCCCTCTCTCTCTCTCTCTCTTGCCAACCCTTTCATGTCTACAGAATGTCCTTCATTATCCTGAGTGATACTGACACAGATGATATTGAAACTCAACATCTTCATGGGTTACTTGCTTTTCTTTGTGCACTTCCATCACTCTCCCATGTGCACACTGAAAGAGAACAGAATTAGATCTTTCGAATGAAGGCCATTATAAGTGAAATTCCCTGTAGGGACAGACTTGTGAATTTTGTGAAGCTCTGTAGGGAATCAAGAAAATCTGAATTATAATAAGTTTGCTTGAATAAAGGGATCTCCCAGGGGAAAAAGAAAGTTCATTTTAAAAGTTCTTGCCACCAAAGATGAAAACCTCACCACCTCCACCCCTACCACACCCTTTCAATGTTTCCATGACTATGGAACTTATCTCACTGTCAAAGCAAAGAAAAGGTCTCTGGCCACACTCCAGTTAATTCAAACACAAGGACATGTGGTAGAAGGAAAGAGTGAGTTAAAGGTAAACAGCAAGACATGGAAGATGAGAGCTAGATATCTGAAATATTTGAAAACACATTTCTCAAAGGCCAGTAATATCAGTGTGTAGTAGGCACAAATAGGTGGGGGGAAAAAGAGAGGTGACAAAAAGGATAAAAGAAGATTAGAGAGTGGGCAGATCAAACAGCAAATTAATGAGTCACAGGGAGTAGTAGAATGGAACCAAAAAAGTTATTTGGTGGCCCTTATGCCAAACATTTACTTTATCCTAATTGGTCACGGTTAGTTTAACCAATTGAATCAACCATTTTCATAGTAACTATCAACTAATAGATTAGATGGCATTAAAAGCCATACCAACCCAACCTCCAGTGTATTTTCCCATTTTCTTTCACTGTTCTCATGCCTGGACAACAACAAGAGAGCAGAAACTTTAACTGCTCAGAAACTGGCTATTGCAGGAGTCCAAACATAAGCATCCTAAATCAGCAATGTTCTGTTCTATTCATTTGAGCCACATGCACTCAGTCAAACCACGAGTCACAGCCAATTCCTCCTGCTGATCCTAAGGCTCATATTATAAATGCAGAAATGGGAGTGGTGGGGGGAAGTGTTAGTTCCTACAAGATAAAGAGGGAGCTCGGTCTACATCAGCCATAGCAGGAAGGCATTTCCAACTTAGCCACAGTCTTCTCAAAGACCTCCATATGTCAATTACCTTAAATGTGAAAGTATTTAAATCAGAAAGTGTGACTACTGAATAAAAATGAGCAAACTTTCTACCAGACATGTTTATATGCCCGGAACAATTATTCATACTTCTTCAGGAGTACAGAGGCACGTTTTACCAAAGTTCTCTGGACAATTACCTAATTCACCCATTTTCCTTTGACTAAGTTAGAGTGTTCTAGTAGAAGGAACATAGACCATCCTGGGTGTGAGTCCATATTCTGCCATTTATTTACACTGAGACCTCAGACAAGTTAATGAAGGTCTCTGAGCCTGAGTTTCTCCACCACTAAACAGTGGGATAAAAACATGTAACGTCTCCTAAGGAGGTCATGCCAGCTAAATGAGAAAATACATATGAAAGAAGTTTCTTTTTTGAAAGGCACTTGCAACTATAAATTGTTGGAGCTGATCGGAACTGAAAAAAAGAGATCATATGACATTACATGTAACCTTGGCTTTTATGTGTACATTTGCCACATCAGTTAGGTAGGCATGTGGAAGGAAAGCGGCACAAACTTCACTGTACATAGCAATCAAATTATGCTGTCACAGAGCATAGATGGCAGGTAGCGTTGTTTAGACTCTGATTTGACAACAGCACCAAAAGCATTAAAAAGGCTTTTTTTAAGAGTCCTAGAGGCTCTCCACATTATTACTCACCTGTAAATGAGAGATCCATTAGAGCTTATGGCTAAAAATTACATTATAATGCTAAATAAACACTATTTGCAGTTACCATGTCTATATTTTAGAAAAATAGCATCTCATTCTGAATCATTTATTCTGCTCTCCTCTGAAAGATGGTAATATAGAAAAAAAGTTAAATCATTTTTGTCTATTTCTTGACCCAAATGACGGTTCTCCGTGATTTCAGATTCAGTACTAGATGTAAAAAACTGACACTAGAATTTTGGAGCTGGTTAATTATTCCTCCTTAGGAAGGCTAATTAAATAAATGACCCAATTGTTGATTAAGTGGCCTCTCTTTTTTAATGTGAAAGCACTTGGAAAAGTATGAAGTGCTTTACAAATAAAAGGGTGACGTAAGATGTTAATTGGCATCTTCATGAAATATTTTCTGTTGATTCATCATACACTTGCTAAAATTGGAGGACACAAGAACCAAATAAGCCTGCAAGGTGGTGTTTCTGATTTTGCAGTATCTGTGGCTGTCAGTCTCTAATTTAAATGCATTTTTGCATAATGTTATTTATTGCTTATGCAGCCCAGACCTAGTCTCCTGGCTCTGTCAAATGCAGAAAAACACCTTCTGGAACCTTTCTCTAATCCTTTAATAGAGGGTGCAAGAGACAAAATCAGGCCTTTAGGGTATACTGTTCTTCGTAATTATACCAATATGTAAAGTCAGTAAAGCGTAATGGTGTGGGAACACAGACTGCCTGGGTTTAAATCCTGGATCCATCACTTGCTTGGTGTGTGCCCCTGGGAAAAAATTCTGTATCTGTAAATGGGGGTGATAATGTTACTTTCCCCACAGGGAGGTTGTGAGAATTCAATGAGGTAATATGCATAAATCACTTAGCAAAGTGTTTGGCTCGTAAGTGTTCAATAGATGATTATTTTATCATCATCATTATTATCACTAGTAATAGTCGTAGTAGTATTTGACCTTCTACTCACAAAAGAGAATTGAACTGATAACTTATAAAACTAGAATAAAAAGGACCAAGAAGAAGTTTAGAACTAATAGAGAAATGGTATCATCCATTAGTGGTGAGCTGTAGCAAACGTATGTTCCAGAGACTGGTCTTAACCTGCTGTGACCTTCACAGAACGTTTCCTCTCCCTAATGCTGATGTGAAGCTCTATCTACATCACTTAATGAATGTTCACTATAGTCATTGAATGGTGCCCCAAATATTTCATTTTCTTTCTACTTTCACATAGTGTTGGGATGACTATGGAGCTGAGGCTGGAATGTAATATGAGTTTTATCATCTGTAAATGTAAGATTTTAGATCATCCTCCATCTCTTTGAAATCAAGAAGTAAAAAAGCAGCTCATTCAGTGGGTGGCCTGCAGCCATTCTAGGTGGGTAAATTTCACACACAAACAAAATAAATATTAGAGTAGATAAGAAAGAAGACAGAGTTTATCTAGGTCACTATGAAGAATATGACTTTCCCAAGACAAAACAAACAGGCCCCCAGCTAAGCAGAACGTCAAAAGGAAAGAAGCTGATATATCATAAGAGAAACCGGTGTCCTAGGATTTTTGAAGCAAGTTTGGTTTATGAATTGTTTCATCTAACTAATGACTTCTGTTTTATCAAGATTTTCAAGTCTCAAACACATCTATCCGTTTTTCTTAAGTCTGTTATATAAAAAACCAAATTTAACAAAATCATAACCTGGGAGAAACAACGCAATGAGATTATCCACAGAGTTCATTTAAATATTGTTTCCTTTCTCCAAATTTATTGAAACCTTTATTTAACTGCATTTTTCAGGGCTGCATCTCTAGGTAAAGTCACAATATGATAACCTGTTATCAGAGATATTTGCATTGCTCCCTCCAAAGTGACAGCTCAGGTCGTTTGTAGAAGTGGAGAACAGCAGGCCAACATCTTCAGCTCCAGCATATCCAAATTCTGCTGAAATGTCTGCACACAAGCAAATAGCCAGAGTTGTCAGGGGCCTTAAAATAAAAGTCAAGTACCATGCTCAATGCTATATCGAAAATATAATTTATCACATAAATAAAACTCCCTCAGCAGTGTCCTCTTTCCACACAAAGGACAATGGCACGTTAGCTCTTATTAAAACTATTAAGCACCAGAGGAAAAGCATCTTCAAAGTTCAGGGCAAGTCACAGATGCAAGTCTTGCAAACCTACTTTTGAACCACTCAGTCTTCTACACATTTTGCTCGTCAGGCACCATGACCTGAGGTGAACCTGAAGCTCTCTAAGATACAGAAGTATCTGGTTGGTAAATTCAGTGGTTAGTGTCTCCGGGTTTCAGAGATAATATCCTGTGCTGAGTCCCAATGCACGCCAGTTGGCCTAACTAAATTTCAGACTACACTGTACCTTTAAACCTACTCCCACTTTCTATTAATTATGAAAGGGGAAAGTGCCCGAATCAGTGCCAACCTATCTTTATTAAATGGAAATGCAACTCAAAGAGAAAGTTATTTGGCTGTCAGCAGGAGTGCCATCTTTTCATGCAAAAGTTGGTATATTTAGAAAAGTAAACATGGGACATATAAAACGTTTACCTACAGGCTACACTTGTTGAAACGTGTTTATCTTGAGATACATAACAAAGAGCAGGGGTTCGTTTGGTGCATCTCAAAACACACTTCCAAGTCCAAATCAATGAGGAGAGGATTCTGAAGGAGTGATTCCAATGTCTGAAAGAAAACTAGCAAGAGTGAATATTAAAGAAATTTAATAGTAAATATCCAATGTATTGCTGTTAACAACTGAGCACATTTTTTGTTATGGGGTAACTTTCTGAACCATTTGGTACAGAACTGTGTCTCCAAATAACATATGGGAAAGTCACGTGATCCACCTGAAATCATTCTCAAAAACTGCAAGAATGAGAAGTTTCTAGAGAATAATGACATAAACATGACGCTTCCAGAGTCAGGGGAGCTCTGCATAAATCATTCACAACCGAGTTATAACATCCACACACAGTGGATTTCTGAACTTTCATAGCAACTTCAGTACCTATATACTTAGGAAGTGCCTAGGCCAGTAAATACGTAAGGGAACCATTTGACTAATAAGTTCTCTGGGGCCAAGATGGTCCTTGCTAGTTCTTGTCCACTTTTACTAGTTTCCTGTTACCACTGACCCACAATATTGTATTACTGTTCCTCTATCTTTGTATGTGGGGTAACATTGTGAGTATTAGTCAAGATGCAGTCAGAGGCTGGGGTGCAGTGGCTCACACCAGTAATCCCAGCACTTTGGGAGGCCAAGGTGGGCAGATCACCTGAGGTCAGGAGTTCGAACCAACCTGGCCAACATGGCGAAACCCTGTCTCTACTAAAAAAAAAAAAAAAAAAAAAAAAATTAGCCAGGCATGGTGGCAGGCACCTGTAATTCCAACCACTCAGAGGGTTGAAGCACGAGAATCGCTTGAACCCAGGAGGCAGAGTTGCAGTGAGCCGAAATCGCACCACTGCACTCCAGCCTGGGGGATAGAGCAAGACTCAGTGTCAAAAAAGAAAAAGATGCAGTCAGAAAAACAGAAAGCACATTCATTATTTTAACAGAGAGGATTTAATATAGAGAATGTGATGCACAGGTGTTAGAGAGATCGAAAAAAAAACAAGAGATAATATCTGCAGGAAGTGGCCACCATCTCTCTGACTCGTGATACAAAGGAAACAGGTTGGGGTTGTCAGAACCTAGAAAGTTGGAGGATTTGCTCCATGGAGGTAGGACCTAGTCCTCTGAGAAGAGATGCCAGCTGGTTGCTTCTGGTGCCTCTGAGGCAGCATAATGAGACTGATTCTCAGAGTAGGGAAAGGAGCTGGAAGTGCAGCCAGTTACTTGCTGCCAGAATGAAGGGCCACTGTTGAGATCACACTGACGGGAACAGAAAGCAAGCAGGAAGGATCAAAGTCCCTTCTCCCTCCTTTAGCTTCTCAGAATCTCTTTATTTTCTATATTGTCAGGACCTATCAGAAATCTAGCTGGCAAAAGAAAAATGTAGATTGCCAAGTCCCAACCCCAGCATCACAAAGCAGCATCTCTAAAGGGGTGAGTTGGGAACTTTGAAACAATAGTTTAATAACTAGCACACCGTGCAATGAGGTGTTAGATTTTCATGTCATTGTTGCTGCTGGAGTCACTCAGATATGCTTACAGTTTAGATGAAACATTAATTAGAGTGGACTGTGTGTCACAGAGGATTTTATCATTACTGAATCTGTAAGAACCTGTTAT
Source organism: Ateles fusciceps (assembly GCA_036589455.1). NCBI lineage: Eukaryota > Metazoa > Chordata > Mammalia > Primates > Atelidae > Ateles > Ateles fusciceps. The sequence continues at coordinate 667,475 of JAZHEH010001038.1, forward strand.
TGGGAGACCTAAGCCAGAGCTGCTGTTTGTAATGGTGATTTTGCCCCCCCCCCCCCCCCCCCCCATTGAAGCTCTGGTGCTCACTATTCATCACCATCTTTTGCTTTTGTTCAGGCTCAAGTATGTAGCCCGCATGCTTCCTTAAATGATTCTGTGCACATGGTAAGTGGTCAGGTGGCCAATCTCCAGAGTTCTAGAAGCATGAAGCTTGAGCTGGGCCATCTGTTGAGTGAATGCAGTTGTGTATTACACACAGGGAAGTGCTGGGCAAAACCCGGAAGCACACTGGAGGCCTAATGAAAACACGACCAGTGAAATCTTCCCTCTAAACGTTCATTAGGCCATCTGCTCTTATTAGTGTCCTTATCATTTGGAAACATTACAGAGTTAAGATGAGAGAAACAATCTGTGGAATTCTAGTCTAACTTGAAATGAACTTTTGAGTAGAACAATCATGAGTTGTGATGTTTACCTTCCAATTCAGAGCCCAGCCCACTTATATCTTAACATCTCCACGGTGAACATTTTTAATAGTTTCTTCCTGAAATATTATAACAGAAAGGAGGGTTAGCAGTAGCTACAGAAATGAAAACATAATCCCAGAGTGGCTGATCAATGAAATCAGACCATTTCATAAAAGCCGTGCAGTCATACTTCTGGCCTGTAAATTGCTTTAGGTGCCAAAGAGAATTGGAAGCTTGGTCTGTCCTGTCAAGCCAATACTGTGATATTAACAACCTGCAACAGACAAGTTTCTGCAACTTCTCAGCAGAAAGAACTGCAGAATGATTCCGGGGGGTTCTTTATAAGTCTCTGGCTCCTATGCAAGCAAAGCTTTGGCTCTCAAGAGGACAAGAGTCCCACTTCCTACTGGGTTACGACCAGCAGAGATCCTGTTCTTACTATGAATTACCTCAGACTTTATAGGCTCATCATGCAGCCTCAAATCTGATTTCTTATTACCTTGAACTGTACTCTAGTTGCCTCTCCTTCTGTATGTGTATCCCCCACAGTGCTAGATATACAATAGATATTTAATGAATTCATGTAAAATTAAATTAAAACACAGACTAAAAGACAAAAATGTAGTAAAGTTTTCATGTTCCTCTCCCCCACACCCAGAAAGGCTGAGAGGGTTAAGTTCTTTAGCTGTAATGATAAAACCCGAGAAACAGAGATACAAATAGTAAATTGGCAAGTAGTATCATGTAAGTAGCATCATGTACAATATGTTCTCCTTACAATAACAATCAAATTTACAAACAAATTAGCTGTGGAGTCTGAAGGACATTCTGTAGTTTTCACACTGGGCCTTCATCTCCTGCTGATAGATGACTTTGACTGTAAATTGAAAACTGGAAGCGGTTAAACATTCTGTGTATTCACAAGTGCCATTTCCAAAATTGAGGCTTCAGAGAGGAGATGCAAGAAAGGGTCGACGGAAACTCAGAGCAATTATGCCTGTTATTAAGATGAGGTAGTGGCAATTACACAGCAGACTCATAGAGAGTGTGTACGTGCTGATTGTTCTGAGGCAGCCTGTAAGAACAAACTTTTATGGTACCCATCAGGCACTGGGTCTCTAGAGGAAGTGGAGATTTTCAGCCACTCCATCAGTATGCTTTCGGACAGGGCTTATAGCCCCAGGAACTATCCTAGGAGGGATACATGCTTTTTTCTTAATGAGCTTCAATGAAACCCTTAGTGGCATCTTTCACTGTTTCTTTCCTCTAGGATAACCATTCTCAAACATTTTGGTCTCAGGACCCCTTTGCATTATATAAAAATTGTGGGGGCCCCAGTGAGCTATTCTTTTGTTGGTTTATCATATGAATATCTACCTTATTAGAAAATAAAAGTGTTAATTTTTTTAAACTGAAGATACACTAGCCTGAGGTAGCCTCCGGAAAGCTCCACTGTATACACATGATAAAGTACAAAATACACGTAATATTCTCGGAAAAATAGTTTTGATCTCATAGACTTTCCGAAAGAGCCTTGGGGATGCCCCAACTCCCCAGACCAAAATGGAAATACCGTATTTCCTAGATTCTAAGACACCATGGACCGTAAGACATAGCATCAATTTGATATCTTGGGTAGTGGGGCGAAATGTTCCATCAAATATACACATTGACTATAAGACACATCTTCTTCACTTCATAGAATAGTTAAAATATGGAGGCAGTGGGAAATGCATTTCTTAAAATTGAGGAAATATGGCAATTTACACTAACCTCAGTGGGTCTCTGGAAACCCAGATTTACTGACACAAATATGTTGATGAGAAATAGTTTTTCTTACAGCCTATTTGCATATTACAATTTTTAAATGCTTTCATGGACTGAAAACATTACTGTCAATGAAGCAGTAATGTTTTCATTCAACAAACATTTGCCAACTTAATGCTAGATACTGGGAAAACAAACATAAAAGAGTTCTCATCTTTGCCCTTGAAAACTCATAGGCCTGGTAGAGACATAGGAAGACAAACAAGCATTTTAGGATAAGAAGAAGTACTGGATCTAAATGAGTCATGGAGCTGGAAGAGCAGCCGGAAGTACCCAAAGATGTGGCCCTAGGTATTCAAGAATGCTTGAGGTTAATCACTAGGTTTAAGCAATTAGTCATCCTCTTAACAAAGGGCTGCCCTAGCGGATTTTGCTACATGTCAGTCTCTTTCAGACCTTAATTTTTTTCAATTTAGTTTAATTTTGTTTTGCAATCATAGGTGATTCATCCAGAGATGTAAAACTAGAAATCTGTTAGACCAGTTTGACTGTAATATTGTAGCCAGTAACTCCATTCAAGACCAAAGCCTAACAGAGCCCTGTCTTCACTGCGATTAGATTCAACCAAGAATAACAGAAAACCCTAACATAACAGTGATGTAAGCAAGAAAGCAGTGAGACTAGATGTGTGGTTTAGGGCTGAGACGGTAGTTCCACAGTGTTATCTGGGTTCCAGGTTTTGTATTTTTGCCTTGCCACTCTAACACATAACTTCCATTTTCAAGGCCACCTCATGGTCCAAGACATCTGCTAGAACTCTCACTGGTATATCCATGTTGCAGAATGGAAGAAAGGGCAAAAAGAGCTTCCTTCCAGTTGGGTCAGCTCTCCTTAAGCAGTCTTTTTAAGTATCTATTTGTAAGCGTGGGTGCTTCTACACTTCCTCTTACATATTATTGCCTGGAACTTCACATGACTACAGATCACTGCAAATAAGGCTGGAATGTCTTCTATTCTAAACAGCAATGTGCTGCAGATTAAAAAACTGGGAGTTGGCCAGGTATGGTGGCTCATGCCTGTAATCCCAGCACTTTGGGAGGCTGAAGTGGGTGGCTCACCTGAGGTCAGGAGTTCAAGACCAGTGTGGCCAATGTGGCGAAACCCCATACCAAAAAAAAAAAAAAAAAAAAAAAAAACTAGCCAGGAGTGGTGGCACACACCTGTAGTCCCAGCTACTTGGGAGGCTGAGGCAGGAGAATCGCTTGAACCTGGGAGGCAGAGGTTGCAGTGAGCTGAGATCGTGCCACTGCACACCAGCCTGGGTGACAGAGCAAGACTCTGTCTCAAACAAACAGACAAACAAACAAAAAAAACTGGGAGTATAATCCAGAGGAAAGAGTGGATGTATAACAGAATAGGCATAGAACCAGCAGTTTCTGCTACAGGAATTTTAGGAACCACAAATTTAACATTTTGTTTTGACCCTGATATTCTGAGCTTCTTCAAATTTATAAAAAGGAGAGAAAATCCATCTAGATAAAGCTTGGTTTTCTCCAGTTAGAAAACATGATGACACCTAAAAGAGTGATGGCCCTTTTGATCTTGCTTGCAAAAAGTGGAAATTATTAGAAGATGAAATATACTAGGACTACTTTGGAAGTTTTGTTTGGTTTGGCTTGGTTTTGCTTTGCTTTGTTTTCCCCACTTCCAAAATGTTTCACGAACATTGGGGTAGATGCACTGTAATCTACATCCTCTGCAGTAGAATAATTCTCAGGATCAGCCAAATTGTTACTCTTGATTAGATTGATCCTAGCTATTCATTTGTGATGAATAACGCAACTTAAGTGTCAGTTATTCTAATTGGGAAGCCATGGAAACAGACCATGCCAATGCATTTGACCAAAGGTTGAGAGGTTCTTCAAACTCTCCAGCCATTATGTAGAGAGACACAAGAGTGTGGATCTAAGATAATGGGAAACAATTTGCCCCTGTTGACAAGGGCATGTAATCATGGTATGTTTCATCTTCTAATAATTTCCAGTTTTTAAAAGCAAGATCAATAAAAGTCATCACTCTCAAAGGTGTCATTGTGCTTTCCGAGTGCAAAAAAAACAAACTTTTCTCCAGATGGCTTTTTCCCTCTTTATAAATGTGAAGAAGCTCAGACAGTATCAGTGTCAAGAAATGAGAAGGCCATTTGAAAACTGACAAAAAGTGGTGCTAACAATCTGGAGTTGTCAGCTTTTAGAAGTATGGAAAAATCTAACATGGAGCTGGCAGAACACCTGGCAGAGAGCACTCAGTCCCATCACAGCTTCTTCCCCAGGGCTGGCATACTACAGACGAGATAATCATACACTTCCTGGAAATTCCTACTGAAGAGGACTCACAGATCAAAATCAAACAGAGTCATTTTTTAAATGAGCCACAATGCTCCAAATGTAGTAAAGGAGAGAGATTAGAAGTGTCATGTTTAAAATGGGGGAGGCAGGATCTTTGGGAAACCACTGGTTTGTTCAGCACACTTGAACTTAGGGAAAAGAAATTATTAGCACTTGGTGACAATTGTAAAATATAGTAACAGTCGTGATATGTTTTTGAGGCTCTTCCATAAATGTTCACTTCTTAAAATGAATAAACTGGAACAGAAATAGTCTACTGCTCTATGCCACTAGCGACCTCTTGTACATACTGGAAGGTGAAGTAAATGAAGTCAGCAAAAGACCATAAACATTTTGGGGGGGAGGAATCCAAGTCTGTCCTGAATGACGCTGGCTCCTTAGTGCCTAGTATGGTACATAACATGAAATAGACATTTATTGACAGAAGAAAGGAAATCAGTGAAGGTAGCATTTTCTGTAGTTGGAATTGTACCAAGAGTACTGTTACAATTAACAGTGGGGAGTCCAAGTAATAAACTAAAATATTAGCCATGAAATTGGCTGACTGATACATATGAGATAATATATCTCAATATCAGCGAAATATTTCTTGGAGGACATATACCTTAGAAAGATTCTCAAGGAATGGAATAGATAAACAAGGAGGAAATGGCTGGTGATATAGAATCAGGAGAAGCCTTGAAAGCATGACTATATGATAAAACTTAAGAGTTTATGAACTAGCCAAGGAAGTGAACAATAGACAGGGACCAGCATAAATACACACATGTTCCATAATTTTAAAAACTAGCTAGTCTCTACAAAGCTCTTTTAATGTACCAGGCACTGTGCTACATGGTTTATGTATTTTTTCCCATCTTATTCCAATAATAATTTTTGAAAAGATAGTGTTACTGTAGTCAATTTGTAAATGAGGAAACAGAAGCTCAGATAGGTTAACTGATTTGTGCCAATGACACAGATGGAATTTTTGACCCCGGAAGTCTTAACTCCAGAGCCTGAGCTCCTAACTACTTCCTTCTAGTACACTGGAGCCTTTTTCTAGGGAGGGAGTACATAGCTTTCATCAGATTCTCAAATGGATGAGTAAAATCAAAAAAGTATGAGAAGGAGTGTTGTAGACTCCAAGTTCCATGAAGACAGGGACTGTGTCTATCTGGATCAGGACTCAGATATCTGTCAAACAGTTGGATAAAAAGGATATATTAATGGATGAATGTACCAGTGAATGGCTGGCCTCCAAATTGGTTCTCCTGCATCTAGTCTGGTCTCCCTCCAGCCTGTCCCCCCAAAATGCAGCCTAAGCAATCTTTCTAAAATAATAATCTGACCATGTCTGCTCTCCACTTTAAAGTGGAGACTCCTCAATACATACAGTTTAAGTTTAAAGCTATCAGCATACACCCCTCTTCATGACTTAATCCAGTGATTCTAGCAAGAGACATTTTTTGCCCCTCAAGAGATATTTTGCAATGTCTGGAGATATTTCCAGTTGCCACAACTGGGGCTAAGGTGCTACTGGCACCTATTGTGTAAAGGTCAGGGATGCTGCTAAACATCCTACAATGCACAGAACTAGCACCACCTGACAATAGTGTGCCAGTGAGGAAACCTGGACCTAGTCCCAGCAATCATTTAGAACTCACCACTACCACCTACCTTATTTAATGCCTAAGAAATCCCAAACAGCAGTTAGATTTTTCACTCTCATATGATCTAATGCTTCTGTGCTTTTATTCATCCTTTTCTGTCTGCCAAGATCACCCTTCCTACCTTGCTTTTTCTCAATACCTTTGCTTCATCCTTCAAAATTAAGTTTACGTTTCTCTTCTAGGAATCTTGCCTCAAACTCCCTCCTCTGCGTTTCCATATCATTCTGGGCATACATCTATCATGGCACTCATGACTTTAACCACATTATGTTAAATGACCTATTTCTGTATCTGCCTTGAACTAATCAAGATCAAAAATCTGTTTATTGACTTTTATAACATAGTGCCCTGGGACGTTGATCATCTCCTGCGGAGGTTGTCCTGCAGACCCTGACTTAGAGACGGATGAATGAAATACACTCTCATACACGAGAGTACAGTATAAGAGTCGATCTAGGGCATTGTCAGCTGCTTTCAGAGGGCAATTGCCGCTAACCGACCCCCTAGCCCAACTCTTGTATTGTACTCTGGTGTATGAGAGTGTATTTCATTCATCCGTCACTAAGTCAGGGTCTGCAGGACAGACCTCCACAGGAGGTGATTAACGTCTCAGGTGGCGACCCCAACGTGATCAATGCCACATGTGGTGACCTTGATGGTGGTGATCAACGTCTCAGGTGGTGACCTCGACGTGACCAACGCCACAGTTCCTGGCACGTGGTAGAAACTCAGGAAAAGCATTAAACGGAAAGATAACATATGACAAAGAAAAAGATAAATCACTCAACTCGTAACAAGTCTTGACCTTCACAGCCAAGAGAGCAACCTTTAGGTTGATTCAAAAGCGGGTAAGGGGAGGCCAGATTTCATGAGACAAGAATGAAGAAACCTGTCCACTCTTCTGAATGATGAATCAGATGGCATAGGGGCTGAGAGCACGTATCTGCAAGTGGGGATGTTAATAGTTTTTTCTCAAGTAATTTTTCTAAGTATATCAAGTAATAAACCATATGAAGTACCTGACACCCAGCAGGCATTCAGTAAAGAGTAGTCACTTCTATTAATGGCTCAGATGACTGGGCCTGTAATTTCATGTGTTATTGATTACATAATAGTTCAAAGGAAGGGGGCAGCACCTATTCACAATTTAAAAGTAGATCAATTTAAACAAAAAATATTAAGTGCAGGTGATGTAGGGGTAAGGCAAAATTCATAAAGGTGGTACAGGGACAATTGAAGTCTGGAAAACACAGTTGAAAAGGAGCTACATCGAATGGTAACTGGACCAGGTTCCCCCTAGTTCTAAAGGTCTATGACTATAAAACGGTTATTACTATTAATACCACTTGCTGTCCCTTAGTGTGTGCCAGGCACTGGGCTGAGCAACTTATGCCATTATCTCATTTAATCCACACAATAACTTTACAAGTAGATACACTATCATTAGCCTCCTTGTTTTGTTACAGATGAGGAAACCAGAGACTCATAGAAGATACGTAATTTGCCAGGGTTACACACTAATAAGGGTGGGAACCAGGACTCATACTGTTAGAGGAGCCCAAGTACACAAACGGCGGACTGAGCCTACAGTATGTGATTAGACTTATACGTAATTTAGACATTTTCTAGTTTAGTCTAACTAAGGGCTTATATTTAGATATTGCTTTTAAACATGGATTTCTCCCTGTAGGATTCTGCTGCTTTATAAATGGCTACTTAGATCAAAATTAGCTGGATCTCTAAACTAACCATAGGACTGGTTGACCTGAGAGTCAACGCCCTTCAAGGCAAGTTTTCAATTAGCATAGGAAGACATAACGCTGTCAAAGGTTGACATCCTGACCAAGAGCTCCTTTCTGCTCAGGGTTGTTTCTCAGGGAAGGTTGTTAGGAGATGGGCACATTCCACCAGCTGGTGGCTCCACAAGTGACCTTTAATGCCAGTTTAGCTTAAATACATTTTGACATTTCAAACAAATTAATGGATTTTTACAAGGTGGAGCAACCACCGCAAATTAGGCCGAATGGTTTGCCTGTAGGCCAGTCACTAGGCAGAGCTTATAGAGCACTGCTGCTGCTCTTCAATCTCTGCCCCCACCCCCCCCCAAAAGAAGTGTTGATTCACCCCAAGAAATCATTTGGACAAATGTTGCCAGTAATTGGAGGCCAACCTTAGCCCCACCTCAGTATCATATAATTCTAGGGTCTCTTTGCAACTAGTTGATACCAATTCTAACTGTCAGAATCAGCTCAAAGACTCCATTCCTTATATTAAGCTTTATGTTATGGAAATGTCTTGGTAGTAAATACAGTGTTTCTGTTGTGTGAGCGTAAAGCACCAGTACCTTGAAAAATTACCTGGCAGTAGGGAGTGTTTAACATGAGAAGGCCGTAAAAGGGACTGACAAGCTAAGAGAGGTGAAGAGGTCCAGCTTCTCGAAAGGCAAACCCTCAACTACTAAGTAGCCACACATCTTTCATCTTCGGAGATTTCATAGACAAGCTGCCCAGCCGAATCAAATGGGAATTAAAGGGAATCTGTGTAGTTGGTATAGAAAATGGCTCAGAAGCACAAATGGCACTTTAGTCACAGGAAGCTGCCAGAGGGTGACTTATTTCATGGAAAAGAAAACAAACAGACAAAATAGCTGGTATATTTTTAAGGCAAAATTAAATATAATAAACATGACACCAATCATACTGGTTTAATCTGGTTGGGCGAGTTGGAGAATTTAACAGCTTCTTTTCCAACTACCAGCCTTTATCTCAGAGGCAGCCTTGATAGCTAAAAACAGAATCTGAAACATCATGCTCCTTCTCTGGCTTCTGCCAGGTGTGTGCTGTCCCCAGCCTCTGCCCTGGCCTCGGCTCCCAGAGTGGGGGATAATTAGAACGTCATTTCTGCCAGGTTTGTTTTTTCTGGGTCACTGACTTGAGACTCAATCAAAATAGGAGTGTTGCACGGAAATGAATTCATTTCCTCTTCCTCAGCCAGCCCCAGCTAATTTCCTGGGGGACTATGCTCCATAGGACCAGTGCACACAGACAGCTTCTGGACAAGCATGATAGTGCATAGAGGTCCAAGGCAGGGGCGCACAGTGGAAGAGTCAGCTCCCTCCAAAGCAGCAGGCGTTCACTGTCCCTCTCAGTGGCAGGGCACTGACATGCAAAGACCTCAGACAGACGTGCCGAGGAACACATCACCGCAGACTGCTCTGGGAGCTGTTAAGGCTGGTGTTTAATGTTTATCCAATGGCCTCAGTCTGAAAGGCTTTGTAGAACATGCGTAACACAAGTTCAGCTTTATACCCCATTAGCACTCAAATTCCTAGCTGTGCACAGGCATCTGGTACTGACCAGAGAAGGCCAGCCTATGTGGATAAAGGTGGAGGGCACACGGAAACATGGAAACAGAATGAGGCTGCTGGATGTCTGGGAGAGACACTCAGAGACATGGGCAAAGAGCCCACGGTGCAGTAGAGGAGATCAAAGACAACCTCTGTCCTCTTCACAACATCGCCAGTTGCCCTCCCTAATGAGACACAATGAGAAGAAGAGCTTTATCTCAGATCGACCTTTATCCACTTCATTACTGATTGCGTGTAAGCCTCTTTGAGCTGGGGGAAGTAGTGGGTCTCAGAATGCAATGATAGCTCATATCTTGTTTTCAGACTTTTAGATTCCACAAGAAAAACAAAGCCTTCCTTGGGCTCTTGCTCAAAGCACAAAAGAAGAGTGGCTACACTGCTGTTACTATTTTGGCCATGAATGGGACTTTTTTCTGCCTTTTCTAGCCTAAAAGAAAAGAAATAGAGAACAAGTGAGTGGTGGGGTGGGGAATGGTGTGGAACACAGTTCTCTGAGAAGTGCCCAGGGATAAATAGTTACTATCAAGGAGATGTCAGGGCAGGTGTTGAATCAACTCCTGTGTCTAGAAAGGAACTAAGGTGAAGCCACGTTTGGTTCTCCTTCATGTCTCCAGTGCCTAGCACATCACTTGGCACAAGGCACACCAGACACACACACACACACACACACACACACACACACACACACACACACACAGTCCTTTTGCTTCCAACTCTTTCACATGTCTCAAATCCATCTGCTTTTCTCCATGCCCATTGTTGCCATCCCACTTCAGGCGCCATAATCCCTAATCTGGGCCCATGCAGGAGCCCCCAACTGCCTGCCTACCTCCTGTCTCACCTCCTCCTCTAATATAGTCTGGACAGAAGCCAGGATGATCTGTTTAGAACCCAAATATAACTCTATCGCACCCCTACTTAAAGCCCTTCAGTGGCTTCCCCACAGCCATCACAACAAAACCGGACATGTGCTTCCCTCCATTACCCATTGTCTTTGTTTTTTGTTGCTATAACAGAGTATCACAGACTGGGTAATTTATGAAGAAAAACATTTATTTAGTTCTTGGTTCTGAAGGCTGGGAAGCTCAAGGGCATGGCACTGGCATCTGGCGAGGGCCTTTTTGCTGCATCATAACATGGTGGAATGGCATCATATGGCAAGAGGACAAAACAGGCCCACTCAAGTCTGTCTTCCTCTTCTTATAAAGCCACCAGTCCCATCATGGGGACCCCACCCTTATGACCTTATCTAATCCTAATTATCTTTCAAACAGAGAAATGCAAATCAAAACCACAATGAGATATCATCTCACCCCAGTTAGAATGGCTACTATCAACATGACAAAAAAAAAAAAAAATGCTGGTGAGTTGCAGAGAAAGGAAAATGTAAATTAGGGTACAGCCATTATAGAAAACAGCATGGAGTTTCCTCAAAAAATTAAAAATAGAACTATTGTATGATCCAGAAAAGTAAAGGAAATCAGTATGTCAAAGAGATAGCTGCACTATTTACAACAGCTAAGACATGAACTCAACCTAAGTGTCTATCAACAGATGAACGGATAAAGAAAATGTGGTATATATACACTGTGGAATACTATTTAGCAACAAAAAAAATAAAAGTCTGTCATTTGTGACAACATAAATGAGCTTGGAAGACATTGTACTAATCCATTCTTACACTGCTATAAAGAAATACCTGAGACTGGGTAATTTATAAAGAAAAGAGGTTTAATTGGCTCATGGTTTCGCAGGCTGTACAGGAAGCATGGTGCCGGCATCTGCTCAGCTTCTAGGGAGGCCTCAGGAAACTCACTATCATGGCCAAGGCAAAGGAGAGCTGGCACCTCACATGGCCAGAGCAGGAGAAAGACAGAGAGAAGGGGGAAGGTGCTATACACTTTTAAACAACCCAATCTCATAAGAACTCACTCACTATACAGTACCAAGGGGGAATGGTACTAAATCATTCATAAGAACTTCACCCCCCATGATGCAGTCTCTTTCCACCAGGACCCACTTCCAACACTGGGGATTACAACTGAACATGAGATTTGAGCAGGAACACAGATTCAAACCATATCAAACACTATGTTAAGTGAAAAAAGCCAGGCACGGAAAGATAAATATTACATGTTCTCACTCATATATGGAAGCTAAAAAGGTGGATGTCATAAAAGTGGAAGTAAAATAGTGGTTACTAGAGGTTGGGAAGGTGGGTAAGGATAGCCAGAGGTTGCTTAATGTATACAAAAATACCACTAAGCAGGAAGACTAAGTCCTAGTGTTCTATAGCATTATAGGGTGACTATAATAAACAACAATTTGTTATATATTTTCAAATAGCTGCAAGAGTGGATTTGAAATGTTCTTAACACCAAGAAACGATAAATGTTTGAGGTGGTGGATATGGCCCCACCTCCAAATGCCATCAACATATAAATTCGAAGATTACGTTTCCAACACATGAAATTGGGGGGACACATTCAAATCATAGCACTTGATGCATTAGTCTGCTAGGGCAGCCATACAAAATGCTACAGACTGAATGGCTTAAACAACAGAAATGTATTTTCTCATACTTCTGGAGGCTAGAAATCTAAGATCAAGATGTTGGTGGGTTTAGTTTCTTCTGAGGTGTCTCTCTTGGGCTTGCAGAAGGCTGCTTTCTAGCTGTGTCTTCATATACTCATCCCTCTGTGTGTAAGCATTCCTGGTATCTCTTCTTCTTATGGGAGAGACACCAGTCCTATTGGTTTAGATCCCCACCCTATGAGCTCATTTAATCTAAACTACCTCTTGGAAGGCCCTATCTACAAATACAGTCACACTGGGGGTTGAGGCTTCAACATATGAAGTTTGGGAGGATACAGTTGAGTCCATAGCACCTGGCCTCATCACTCAGGTCTGACACTCAGCCTATTATTAGTCTTACTGAATTATTTGTAGTAACCTAGATGGGCCATGCTGTCTTTAACCTCTGGACCTTCACCTATGCTTTTCCCAGCACCCCAGATTTTCCCCAACTCTGATACCCCCTCCCCCCTCAACTTTTACCCCATGCTTCTGCTACTGTTCATTTCAGACCTTAGTTAGGTATGACTTCTCTGGGAATATCCTGCCTCCTGACTCCCAGTGCAGGTGAAGTGGTCGCTTACCACCTCTGTTGCCTTCTTTTCATAACATGGAGAGTAATTGCCTAATGATTCCTCTAAGAACTCTAGTCCACAAATCATTTGAGGACAGAGGCTGTGTCATAGACATTTTTGAGCCTCCAAAGCTTAGCACAAGGCTTAACCCAGAGAAAGGTACTCGACAAACACTCAGTGAAAGAAAAACACAACCTGTTTCTTTGCTGAAAAGGGGGAACTTGTGGAGTGAACCAGGTCAAGCTAAGTAAGCAGTGCGCTACACCCTAGGATTCTAAATCGTCAGCTGATGAACTGTGCCACAAGGTGGATGCTAGGTCTATGCTAAAGGTAGGTCCTGTTGCAAAAGGTTGCTAATTGAGTAAAATCTGATTTTTCTGGCATTGTGTCATGCAGAAGCCTGTATGACTTTGCTCTCCTATACATCTACGAGACAGTGAGAGAGATTTGAGCATCATAGCTACCAGAATTCCTCCAGCAATGATCCTCAGAATCACCTGGAAGCCTTGGCAAAACACAGATGTTTGGGTCCCCACCCCCAGGGTTTCTGATTCAATAGGTCTAGGGTGGGACCTGAGAATTTGCATTTCTCACAAGTTCCCAGATAATACCCTTGCTGCCGGTCCAGAGAACACACTCTGAAAACCTCTGCTCTAGATGATCCTTCTGAAATTATTGGAAAAAATTACATTATGTTGTAAATGGCATAAATGATAAGTATGTTTACCAGAACATGTGATTAACCATCCCTCCCTCTCCACTTTCCCAGACATCACCAATGTTGCTAAAATTCATGAGACAGGAAGAAACCATACACCAGTGTTTTTTTCTTTTTTCAAGGTAAAATTACCCCTGGAAAGATATGGAAACCTAATGGTATGTGTTCTGTTTTTTTCACAGGTGCGATTAGAGTGGCCAACAGACCTTGCAGTCAATCCTATGGACAATTCATTGTATGTCTTGGATAACAACATTGTGCTGCAAATTTCTGAGAACAGGCGCGTGCGGATCATTGCAGGGCGCCCATTCACTGCCAGGTGCCAGGCATCGATCATTTCCTGGTCAGCAAGGTAGCAATTCACTCCACTCTAGAGTCAGCGAGGGCCATCACTGTCTCCCACAGCGGGCTGCTCTTCATAGCTGAAACAGACGAGAGGAAAGTAAACCGCATTCAGCAAGTAACCACCAATGGGGGAGATCTCTATCATCGCTGGTGCCCCCACTGACTGTGACTGCAAAATTGATCCAAACTGTGACTGTTTTTCAGGTATGACCTTTTTAGCAATTCACCAGCTCCCCCCTCTCTGTTTTGAAAAGAAAAACGTGCCCCAGTGAAGTCAAAAGGAAAAGGAAAGTGTTACTTGCAAACATTGGTATGAGCTAGTGGAGAAAGCAATGGATTAGGGGTCGGATCACCTAGTTGTTCTCATAACTGACTCATTGAGTGACCCTAGGAAAGCCACAAGATGTCTTCATGACTCATTTGCTTCATTTGTTTAATAAAGATGGCACTTGTCTCAGTTATATCACCTTGCTATTCTGAGGATAAACTAGTATAATAAAAATGTTTATACTCTTAAAAAGTTAAGACCACTATACAAGTGAAAGATCATGGTATTATTACATATATGTACTTTAGAGAAAGGAAAACTAGGTAAAACCCATATTTACTGGTTTAGCTGAGGAAAAAAATGCTTCCCCATAAGTGGTTGGTTTTCAGATTAAAAGCATGTGCTATTTGAGACTCAAAGGGACTAAGAACAGACTACCTTTGGGATACATGGGCAAAATTAAATCTGTCAATGGAGAGTTCTGAGGACATTGGTCTGCTAGATACATTGCTTTTTAAAAATATAAGACTTTCTCTATAACCCATAGTGAAGTTTCCTTATAATTGAAATCGGAAAAAGAAAAGAGCCTTTTCCCCAAAACATGAAGTGGATATCTCAGATAGCAAACAGTCCTCTTAATGTTAACAGATACCATTATTGCTGGGATGTGGAAATCCCTCCACACTACATACAGTGCTATTAAACTGCTCATCCAGGCCAGAATGGTTCTCTTAACCTTTGCCTTTCCTTAGGCCAGGGGAGTCAGGACTGAGCAATTTGGTTGATATGACTTTTGATCAATATTTCCAATGTTTTCGTGGACAATTAGTTTTATAGATATTTTGCTAATTTGTATCTTTCAGTGAAAGCAAATCTAATGTTTATTCCAGATATCAAATTTGATGTTCTGAATCATTGTTGCACTTACAGACTTAGTGTACTTTGACAGTGTGACAATGGAAATTAAGAAAGGGCATCTACGCATGGTAGGACTGAAAAGTCCTGAAACAGATCCTGAAAGCATTGACAGGCGTGAATCTCACCGATTTCCAGCCAAATTTTGTCTGGCTATCATTATTTGCATTTCTTGTATCTAACAATACAACAGATTCTGAACAGCAGGATTGAGGATTTCACAAAATTGGTGTAACTGAGATAATTACATCTTACTGTTCATCTGCAGTGGTACTGACTCAAGAATTACAATCCTTTGAATAATAGGCTTCATATTTTTCAACGAGGGCATGCAGAGAATGTGGGTTCATGGGTTGTTTCCTTTAAAATGATTCTTGATGCTCAGAACTTTCTGTCGGTGATATGTTCATATAAATGCTTATGATGCCAATTATTAAAATCAGAGTCTTTCTCCCCACAGGTGATGGTGGCTATGCCAAAGATGCAAAGATGAAAGCCCCTTCCTCCTTAGCAGTGTCGCCTGATGGTACCCTCTATGTGGCAGACCTCGGAAATGTTCGAATTCGTACCATCAGCAGGAATCAAGCTCACCTAAATGACATGAACCTTTATGAGATTGCTTCACCTGCTGATCAGGAACTGTACCAGTTCACTGTCAATGGCACCCACCTGCACACCCTAAACTTGATAACAAGGGACTATGTTTATAACTTCACCTACAATGCTGAAGGTGACTTGGGTGCAATTTACCAGCAGCAACGGCAATTCAGTGCACATTCGCCGTGATGCAGGCGGAGATGCCCCTATGGCTTGTGGTGCCTGGCGGGCAAGTATACTGGCTGACCATAAGCAGCAATGGAGTCTTGAAAAGAGTGTCAGCACAAGGCTATAATCTGGCCTTGATGACCTACCCAGGAAACACAGGACTTCTGGCTACCAAAAGTAACGAAAATGGATGGACAACTGTTTATGAGTAAGTTTCTAATTCTCGACATGGGCTTTGTTAGGTTTTTATGTGAAATTGTATTACACTGGGAAAATGGCTTAGTAATTGCTGGGTGTTACATGCTATTTTCTCCTAACAACCACCATAAAAAAATAAAAAAGTCAAGGAGAAAATTTTACCCAATTCTTAGAGTTCAGACCCATTTTTCCAGAGCAGTTTGCAGAGCTTAGTAATAAAAACACGGACTGCATGAAGGAAGGCTCAAGTGTGGCACTGCAGGAGACAGGAATGAGGTAGAAGTACAAGTACTCAAGAAATTTACAGCCTCCCTGGGAAGACAAGGGAAAATTTCATTTAAATAACAAAACTAGAGTATAGTTCTAAAGCAGCAAAGAAGCAGCGTGACTTAACAAGTGTTTATTGAGCCCTGTGGGGTTTAATGAATGCATAAATGAATGTGTGCCCAGCCCAGCCCAGCCCAACTCGAGTATAAGTTGCTGTGGGAGGCAAGAGAGAAGTTCAAATATAAGAAATGGACCCTGGAAAACAAGAGGAGAATTAGGTAGGGCAAATGCTGAATAGGAGAGTCTCCATTCCATTGGCTGCTTCTGTAAAATGAAGAGTTAAATGCTCTGTAAGGGATTGGGCTTCCTCGGGTCCCTGCACAAGTCAAATAACCCAGCACATTTTGGTATTTACAGACTGGAACTGTGATAACTTTGTTTAATTGGGGACTAACACAAAGTGTGTCTGACAGCAAGCTACTAGGAGGTGCCATAACACAGAAATATAGACCATTGTTCTTGCCTTTTAAAGCATGGACGACCTTGTTTGCAAGTCAGCCCATTTAGAAAGCTGGTCTGCTGGCACTCAGGGAGCATTTTCCTCACAAAAGGAATTGCTGAGATTTTAACCAGTATACTGAGTGAGATAATCCATGGATTCTGAATTCAGAGTCTGGAATGGCATCGGAGTTGAAGAATGTGAGAAGTGGAGATGTTAAAGTATGAGGGGTTCCAAGTGTGACTATTTTGGGAGGATATACAAAATATGTCCAGTCCCATGAAAGCCTCTTGAAGAAAGGGACAAAACAATTGGCCTTCAAGTTTTGGATCATTTTCCAAAGAAATGCCATCTATACAAAAGAGCCAGACAGCTATTTTAGTTTCACTTACAAAAATGTATTCAGTTGTTTCTATTACAAGTCTTCCTCTATTTTTTGAAAGAAATTCTCTTACATCTTAATAAGAGTAATAAAAGCTATGGTTAGCTAAAGATTTACTAAGTGCCAGGTACTGGGCTAGGTAATTTACATATGCGAGTTTATTTGATCGCCATAATAACAACTTAGGATAGGTGCCCCTAAGTATGCCCACTTTATGAATGAGAAAACTGAGGGACAAAATAGTTAACCTGCCCTGATTCACATAGATATCCAGGATTCAACCACCAATAGTCTGACTCAAGAGCCTGTGTTTTTAAATATACTACCCTTAGAAAAGATAAAGTTTCTAATGAGAAACTTTAATGTCTTTTTTAAAACTCAAGCCAGATCACACTGCAGCTGAAATTAGGCAAACAGTTATTTTGAAAGCTAATGGTGGAATTCAGTCTCCCAGCAAGAAATGGCTGAAGTGTTAACTAGTTTTCAAAAGAACCAGTTCAACCATTCATGTATTTGTTCAACGAATATTTACTGAGCACCTACTACATACCATACAATGTTGTAGGTGCTGGGGGATATAGCTATGAACAAAACAGATAAAAATCCCTACTTTTATGGAACTTATAATGCACTGGAGGAAGGGAATAAATTGTATAGAACTTCAAATGGTGATAAGTTCTATGGAGAAAAATCTAGTAGGGTAAGGGAGATCAAATGGGTGGGGCAGAAGAGGTTTTTATTGTAGATTGGGTCGACAGGAAAAGCTCCACCAAGAAGGTGACTTTTGCATAAAGATCTGTAGGAGATCAAAGTAAGCCATATGTATATCCGGGGGGGTGGGGGATATGAGGAGTATTCCAGGCAAAGGGAAGAGCAAGTATAAATGTCCTGCAGCTCTGCAGCGGGAACAAGCCTGACACATTCAAGGAATGGTAAGGCAGCCATTGTGATGGAAGTAGAATGAGTGAGAATAATGAGGACATGAAATCAATTAAGTAACCAGAACTACTTCATGTAGGGCCTTGTAGGCCACTGTCAAGACTCTGACTTTGACTCTAAGAAGTGGAGCCACTGGAGAGTTTTGAGTAAAGAAGTGATATTAGCTGACTTTCATTTTTTAAAAACTCACTCTGTATTAAAAATGGACCTTGTAGTAGAAACGGGAACCTAACTGGGAAGCAGAAGGAAGTATTGCAATAATGCAGGCAAAAGATGACGACTTGGACCAGAAAGTTGGGCCAGTAAGAGGTGCTAAAATTCTGAATATACTTTGACAGTAGAGCTATCAGGACTTACTGAAAGATTGAATATTGGGTGTGGAGAGAAGAGGGGTTGGAGATACCTCCGAAGTTTTTGGCCTGAGCAACTGGTTTTCATTTACCAAGAGGGGAAGACTATACAAGGAACACATTATACTGGAAGGTTGTGAGGTGGGAGATTGGGAATTCAGTTTTGGATATGATCAATTTAGTTAGGCATCGAAGTGAAAATATCAAGTACACAATTGGATATATGAGTCTGGAATTGAGGGGGAGAGGGTGGACAGTAAAATTTGAGATCTACTAGCGTTTAGATTGTATTTAAAAACCATGAGATGGGATGAGAGCTCTCCATGAAAGTGAGTATAGACAATAAAGAAAAGAGATCTGAAGACTGACCATGAAGCACTGCATGTTTAGAATTGAGGATGTGGGCCTGGCACGGTGGCTCACACCTGTAATCCCTGCACTTGGGGAGGCCGAGGTAGGCGGATCACCTGAGGTCAGGAGTTTGAGACTAACCTGTCCAACATGATGAAACCCTGTCTTTACTAAAAACACAAAAAATTAACCAGGCGGGGTGGTAGGTGCCTGTAATCCCAGCTACTAGGGAGGCCTGAGGCAGGAGAATCACTTGAACCTGGGAGGCAGAAGTTGCAGTGAGCTGAGATCGTACCACTGCACTCCAGCCTGGGCAACAGAGGGAGACTGTCTCAAAAAAAAAAAAAAAAAGAATTGAGGATATGAAGAGGAACCAGCAAAAGACACTGAGAAGGAAAGGCCAGTGAAGTGGAAAGAAAACGAGGAGAGTAAGATGTCTGGAAGCCAACTGTGTTAGTCTGTTTGTGCTGCTATAACGAAATACTTTAGTAATTTATAAAGAACAGAAGTCTATTTCTAACAGTTCTGGAGGTTGGGAAGTCCAAGGTCAAGGTGCCAGCAGAGTCAGTGTCTGGTGAGGGCTACTCTCTGCTTCCAAAATGGGCACCGCCTGCTGAGTCCTTATGTGGCAGAAGGAGCAGGGCGAAATGAGACCTAGCTAGTTCTCTCCAGCTCTTTTGTACGATTGCTAATTGCATTCATGAGGGCAGAGACAACATGACCTAATCACCTCCTAAAGGCCTCACCTCTTAATACTATCAGATCGGCAATTATGTCTCAACATTTGAATTTAGGGGGACAAATTCTGATCATAGCAACAAATAAAACAGGTGATTCCAGGAGAAAAGAGTGATCAGCTGTGCCAAATATTCCTGATAAGTAAGATGAGGACTTAGAATTGACCATTTGATTTAGCACTGTGAAGAGCAGGCACTGTGACACATGGGGGACCAAGCCTGAGTAGAATAGTCTCTCCAGGGAAAATGGATACACAAATGTTCACAGCAACCTTATTGATAATCGCTGAGAAGTACAAACAACCCAAATGCCTATCAGTGAGCAGACAAACAGAATGGGTTATACTCATGTCATGAAATAGTATTCAGCCATAAAAAGAAATAAGTTCTGCTACATGCTACAACATGGATGAACCTCAAAAACATTATACTCAGTGAAAGAATCCAGAAACAAAGGACTCTTCTGATTCCATTTATATGAGATGTCTAGAAGAGGCAAATCCACAAAGGCAGAAAATAGATTAGTAGTTGCCAAGAGTTGAGGAGAAGAATGAAGGGGGAGTGTCTGTTAATTTGTATGGGGTTTATTTTGGGGGTGAATAGAACTGTTCTAGAAGTGGCAGTGATGGTTGTACAACATTGCAAATGTACTGAAAGTCACTGGATTGTACAATTTAAAATGGGGATTTGTATGGTGTGAGAATTATATCTCAATAATAATAATATAGAAGACTAGGAGGAAAGAGATTGTAGGCAATGAGTAAAGAACTCTTTTGTGGAGTTTGCTGTAAAGAAGAGCAGAGAAATTGGAGCTGGAGGAAAAACAGAATAAACAGAAGAGTTTTTTTAAGTGAGAGAAATAACAGCTTTTTTGTACTTATTTATGCTGATAAAAATGATCCAGTATAGAGGGGGAAATTGAGGATGCAGAACAGAGAAGGTAACTTTTTGCCATATCAGTTTGCGTGCTTGTTTTCCACTGGCATCACATTGATGCAGGCACTGTGTGGTAGGCAAGATTCTCACAGTGAATGGGGCCCAGGCCTGTTACCAGGACTTGGCCAACAGTGAGTGAAAAGGCAGCAACTAACATCATTTTTGAATAACCAATCTCAACCCGCTAAGCTATGAGAAACACAGACATCCACATGGGGGTAGTCATGAAATTTTATGGCCACAAAGAGACGTCAGATGTGATTTTGCAAGTGAAGAAACTGAAACCCAGAATAGGGAAGTAATTTGCCCATTCACCTGCTAGTTGGCTTATCCAGAGTCAAGTCCTTGACCTTCTATTCCAGTGGTCTTTCCACTGCTGCCACGCTGCCTTCCAGAAAAAGGAGGACCGTGTGGGCTTATGACAGTTTCCCCCTCAAGTAGCAGGAAAGAGAGAAATAGGGTAGCACCAGGAGATGAAAAGGGAGGCTGAA
Source organism: Ateles fusciceps (assembly GCA_036589455.1). Classification (NCBI taxonomy): domain Eukaryota; kingdom Metazoa; phylum Chordata; class Mammalia; order Primates; family Atelidae; genus Ateles; species Ateles fusciceps. The sequence goes on from JAZHEH010001038.1 coordinate 688,440, forward strand.
TAATCATTTGCCATTTCTCCTACCTTCTTAACTCCAGCCAGAATTACACTGAAACCCTCTTGGTCAAATAACATCTGTTGAAAGGAGAAGGTGCGTCTTCTCCTGAAGCAATCTATTCTGATCCTGAACAGCAGTCCTTAACAAAACACAGCTCCTGTCCCTTCTTGCCTGTAAACAGGAATGAGCAACTTTCCAACCTTCATAATGTGACTAAGTCTTCCTGCAGTCTTTGTACAAGATTTTACCTTTTTTTTTTTTTAACTTTTGTCCTCTAGTGCTTTGGCTAATTCTGAGTGCTCCTTCAGGTTTTTTCTTGTCCTTCTGAAGTTGGAGAATACAGAATCTGACCTACTCTTCTAGTCAGGGTCAGAGCAGTGCTAAGGTCGGTAGAAGGCTGCCATACCCTTGATACCAGGCCCTCGTAAACGAACTCGAGTAATTCCCTGAGGTGAAAGGGAGGTTTCTTTATGTGGACAAAGGGACAAATTGTTTGCAAAGGTGGAAATGAGAAATTCTGTTCTGAGATGACCATGAGAGAAACAGAAAGAAACAGAAGTGAAATTTGCCAGGATGGAAGACAGTTGTGTAACAGTAGATCAGTCCGTTAATCCATTCAACTTTCTATTATCTGCAGCTATCAGAAGGAAAAATGACATAGATGACCCTGAACAGTGGATAATCCAAATGGGATTTTGAAATGCATCTTGTGGAGTGGTAGTGCATGGGCTTTTATTATGTAGTGTGATGTTGTTTAAATAGTTCACTGATTTTCATAATTCCATTTGGCTTGGACCAGGATCAAAGTTGCACACCCCACATGTTAGTATCTGATGCATCACTGCCCATGACTGTCCCAAGTGTCAGGGGGAAAAGCTGACCACAGAGAAACAGCTAACAAGGAAGTGATTGTCAAGGCAGAAATACCAGCAGAATGCCACAGGCATTCTGGCCGGAGGCGTGGGTGGGCTCCTAATTGTAACGCTGCTGAAGCTGAGATCTGAGGGAGGGGTCTAGCAACTCACACAGCAGACAAGCCTTTCTGCACAAGGCTGCAAGAGTAGCCAGGATGCCTTTGCTTGTTTCTCTGGCAAAGGCTTCTGCTCTACTAAACTGAAAAGGTCCCAGACTAAGGCCAAATCACCAGTCGTGTCACTGCTGCTGGTCCAGTCTCAATGGACAGTTCCTCAGGCCCCTCGCCCTTTGTGGGAAGCCCTCCCACTCGAAGGAGACTCTCCATTTACATGATCTCTTGATCCTTGGTCTTCTGCATTCTCTGTTTCTGGGCTTTATTAACACATCCTCTCCTCCATCAAGAAAACAAAAAAACAAACGAAAACCACCACCCACAAGTTGAAGAAGCCTTCATAATATCTCTGGGAGCCTTCTAGACTGTTTTTACAAATGCCCAGTTTTATCATGGATGGCTAATGACAGATTCCCCTTTCTCCCTTATAAGATCAGAAAGGATGGGGGCAAGATAAACAAGCCATGTCTCTGGGTGAGATATTTGCCTGGGGATAGGATGTGATTCCCATGCAGAAATGCTTAGTGATGCCCAGTAATTCCAAACACATGCAATGTTTCCAATGCCTTCTAGAATCCCCAAATAGAAAAGGAACTAAGGCATTGTACAGTTCAGTCCCATGCCTCCAGGTAGGTGAATGATTTCAATTAAACAAGAACACAGAAATGTTGACTGTTCCTTCAGATCTTTAGAAATAGGGACTTCGACACCCTTGCTCGGTCACCTCTCCTTGTGCTTTATGTCCTTGGTAAGGATGAAGAGTGGGTAAAACAGAATTATTGTGGGTATTTCTGGGAAGAACTGAAATAAAGACAGAGAGTGAACAGAAGTAACAGAGGCTGGTAGGAAAAGTTTAGCTAAACTGTACAGCACATCTATGTAACCTGAGTGTGCCCTCCCAGAAGCACTATAGATGGTTCTGTCGGTTCTATAACCACATTGGCGCTCATATCCACCCCCATCCTTTTTTTCACTGGCAGCATCCTATTTATACTCATTCAACAAGTACATGGAGTGAGAATCTACTCTGTTTCAGACACGGAGAATATAAAAATGAATGAGACACGATGTCCTCCCTCTAAAGATGTGAGAGTTGTACAGTCTAGCGAGGAAGACAAATCCCAATGATAGGCCATCACAATATATTTAATGAAGGCAACAGACCACCATCTTCTCTTATATGAACTGAGGCTGCAGCCTCCTAACAGTTCTCCCTACACCTTGTCTCTCCCCTTCCAAGATTCATTGCCACGAAAACACTGTTTGGACCATCCTTTTATACCCTTGAAAAACTGCCTATGCTTCTTTATTGTCTACTGACTGAATGCTTAACTCCAGAGCCCAGTAAGCCAGTTCCCCCATGCTCCGGCCCCAGCATGCCTCTCCAGCCTTATCTCTCACTACCCTCCTATAAAAACCTTGCACTCCAGCAATGCTGGTCCCCAGTAGACATCCATCAGTCTGTGTGCCTTTCTTCATACCTCTGTTTGGAATGCCTTCCTCCCCTCCCCAGTCTCTACCTACCTTCTAGGATTCAAACACCACCTGTTTCTGCTCTTCTTCCTTCTCTTCTGCTCAGCACAGCTGGAAATGCACCTCTGCCTCTTCCTAGCTTCTACAGTTTCTTCTTTAGAGAAATACATGGCAATATTCTGGCATTAGAACTATTTGTGTGTATATTGTATCTGCCCCTACTGGACTGAATTTCATTCAGCACTGTATCCCTGGTCCCTAGCACAAGACTCTGATATTTATTGAATGAAGGACAAATGAAGATAGAAGGGCATTATGACTTGGAACTGAATCATAGGAAGCCAAAGGAATTTATTGGTGAAGAAAGGGGAATCTCATATTTCCTCAAGAATTCTTATTAGGTTGGTCAGCTTTCTGACATGAGATGTAAGAGGGTCTGACTCTTTCATATTTCCTTTAAAAGAATAAGTAATGAATTTTTTTCTATTATCTGCAATATTCTCTTAAAAACAAAGGTGTAGGAGCCTCTAGTTTTATCCTGAACAGTTTAACTCTGGCTTAAATTGTCCTCAAAGGAAAGGGCAAGCTATCTCTTATGAGAAAATACCAGACCAAATATATTTAATAATGTGTAAATATCATCTCTCCAACTAAACTATATGCTTCTCAAGGACAAGAATGGATACTGAATTTTCTTTACAAATGTTTCCTTTGCTTTACTGGGGTGCACATGTGTGCACATGCACGCACACACACACTCAAGTGCACATGTACACACACTCAAGTGCACATGCACGCACACAGTCAAGTGCACGCACGCACACACTCAAGTGCACATGCACACACACACTCTCAAGTGCACATGCACACATACACACTCAAGTGCACGCACGCACACTCTCAAGTGCACATGCACAGAGCCTATGACAGTGCTGAGGAAAAGGGTGAGTGTACTCAATACTTAACTGGCTGGTGCCCTCTGGGACCATCACATTGGAAGTCTGTAAAATCAGGACAGCACAGACAATTTGATATTAAATCTCCTCTTAACAAACCCACTTCTGATAACTATGAAGGCAACTGTCATTTCCTGATGACACAATTCACCAGCTTAGAACTTGCATGCCTGGTTAGTTGAGTGCTATGCCATAGAGGCAGAGAGGGTGGGTTTGCTCCCATGCTGTGGCCTGAGGGGATTAGTTGGAGCATGTTGGCTTATACTTTGCACCAAAGGACGAAGGCACCAAAGGGAAAAACGCAGCAGAAGAGATTTGGAGTAAACTTGTTTTTGGACATTCAGTCGGGAAAGATGCATTCCCCCTGTGATGACGGAAAAAAACTCAAGTAAGCCATAGGAAGCGAAATCTCCCTCTATTTCTTATCCACTTTGAGCAGTCTTTCCAAAGTTGTAGGAATTACCCACTGATATGTACATCGGCCTATTGTTCTTCCTTTGGAAATGACCCAAAAGAGAGGTGGGACCTGTATGTTTTGATCCAGGGTCATCTTGAGCATCAGAGACACCACCCTGCAGATACCATCAAATGTGATTGCTTTGACTGCAGCTAGCAGAATTGGGGTATGTGAGTGTGTTGGAGTTGGGGTGCTTTGTTTATCATGGAGTTACAGTCAAGGCACACTTTCATTTGCCTCTCTGGCCACACAAAGGAAATGAGGCAATATAACTTTCCAGCTACCCAACAACTGGACAGGCCCATGAGAAATATCTTATTCCCAACACTATTGCCTCCTTCACCAGAAAAAACAGAAACAAAAAACCAAACAAAACAGGAAGCAGTCCCCTAGCTAAATCTATCTGGGTAATTACAGTCTTATCAAGGAATCTTTAGCTTGCCTCTCTGAATATACTACTGTCAATATGGGGAGCAGGGATGGGTACAGAATGTGTAGGAACATGCCTGTGCTCTTGGGAATAAGCTTTACAATGTATCTCAGACAAAGAGCACCAATAACTCAGCTTAAAAGGTATTTGGGTAGAGGGACTAGGATACCAGATTTAGCCACAGGCCACTGCTAAGGTTCATTGGGAATTCTGATCCTTGTACCCCCCATGCATGGATGGCTCAATTGGTATCCGATCTTGTCATCTTGCTCTGATGAGTGGATGCAACCACTGCTCTTACCTTTATATGAGATCTTGCCTTAAAACACGGGGCTGCGTGACTAAAGGAAACGGCCTCCAAGCTGGAAAGTCCATGTGGAACCTGCATCCAGGGCCAAAGTCTAAGCTTCGGCTTTCCTGGAGGAATGATAAAGAGTGACCTTGCCAAGGGTTGAGGAATCCTGTACCTATGCAACAATCTTGTATGTTCTTCACATGTACCCCAAAACCTAAAATGCAATTAAAAAAAAAAATCAGGAAAGGGAAACCAACGAGGCAAAGTCGCTGGTGCCTCATGTGGAACAGAGAGGAACTGCCTGCATAATCCAGGTTGCTGGGGCCACACTTCCCCTGATAAGAAAAACGTGCAGCAGCTTCCTTCTATCTACTGCCTGCAAACTCCTGCCTCGTCTACCTTGGGATTATAATGGCTGGACATTGGGCCGGGCACAGTGGCTCACGCCTGTAATACCAGCACTTTGGGAGGCTGAGGCAGAGGTATCAAATGAAGCCAGGAGTTCGGTACCAGACCGGTCAACATGGCAAAACCACATCTCTACTAAAATTGCAAAAATTAGCCAGGTGTGGTGGTACACGTACCCAGCTATTAGGGAAGCTGAGGCACGAGAATCGCTTGAACCAAGGAGGCGGAGGTTGCAGTGAACCAAGATCACGCCACTGCACTCCAGCCTGGGTGGCAGAACGAAACTGTCTCAAAAAAAAAAAGGCTGGATATTATTGTTTTCCTCCCCTGGAAGTAAGACCAAACAGACAAGGTTGGGGCTAAACTGGGTCAAACCTTCCCATGCTCCGTTCTTGCCAGGGGCCTGCTTCTTACAGCCACAGAGCCCCACAGCAGGCAGATCATGGGCAAACTGTCTGGGCAGAGGGAAGGATTTTGCCATCAATCCCAGAAACAAACAGCACCCTTCAGTCTTTCTTTGATAATGAGTCCTTAGCTGCATAGTAGCAATGTACCAACTATTTTGACTGAAATCCATTTAAACAAAGGAGACACCCAATTTAACATCTAGGGCTTGGCGTATCTATGATGTCAATAACCTATTTGATTCGTTCTATTCACATATGCGACTGTTTTAACTGGTAGTGTATATGTGTGTGTACACACATGCACATGTATATGTGGAAGTGAACTTGAGGTGGCATTATGTATAGGCTGAAGTTCAAGTCTGTCCTATAAAATACAGTCCAGCCCCTTTTCCCAAGCCTCCCCAAGGCTGGTATAGTTATTAAAATTTGAGCAACTACCCCACCTGAGTTCTTTAGAATGTAATGGATTAATACTGAATTACTACGCCACTTTGCGTAATTGTTGGGGGCGGGAGTTGTAGAGCCAGTGTCTACCATTGTGTCCAGGCTGTACCCTGCTCATCTTGGGTAAAAAGAATATAATTGTTTAACATTTTAAAAGCAAATAAAAGTGCTTAAATATTTTGTAATTTGCAACTTGAAAAAGTAATGGGTTTCCAAGTGCATGTCTTTACTTTTAATGAAGTGTTTATTTTTCATGGTTCTATTGGCAATAAAAGAACAGCTCCACATCAAAAGCCTTCAGGGAAGCAGTTTTCATTTGGAGGACAATAAGATTGCCAATAATTCTGAATTTTTTTTTGAAAAAGTAAACTCCCTAGACTATATTTCTAGATCTAGGTTATAGCCTATTATCCCAGGTAATTATTTTTTGTCTCTTACTCATATAGACAAATTACAAAACATTATGTACTATACTCTAAAAAGATTTTTAAAATTTAAGTGACATCAAGATCAGGGGGCTCCAAAATGTTTTAATGAACATGTTTCCATTATCCTCGGTGCTTGTTCATTTTGTTGGAAGAATGATTCATTCATTTCAAATTTGGCAACTTAAACAGTAGCATATTATAATTTTCCCATCATAATACAAAGTCAGTATATTGGCTTCTCAGCCTTTGAGGGCCCTTTTGTACCTTCTTTTTCTTTGACAATAGCACCCTCTGCTGGGTTTCATAATCCATCACATCTAATGGGATCGACCCAAATTACAAACGGAGGCCTACCTGCAACATTGCACACAGCAGGACATGATTCATAAATCAGTGTTCCACCCTGGTGATTCATTACCAGATATATTTTTCTGTAAAACAGCACAGCTCAAGGAAGTCATCAAGAATTCAGAAGCTGCAAAAAATACCTTCGTTTGATTAATCATCTCTCTGACCTTTTTCTTCTTATTGAACAAGGTTAATAATACTTATCACTCAAAGTTAAACTGTATTAGCTGCCAAGTGATTTTTATTTTGCAAAGGCCTGTTATCACTGCCAGAGAGGCCTCAAAGCTGGGATTGGTTACATTCCTCAGGTATGACCCCGAGGGACATCTGACCAATGCAACGTTCCCCACCGGAGAGGTGAGCAGCTTCCACAGTGACCTGGAGAAACTGACAAAAGTGGGAGCTAGATACTTCCAACCGCGGAAAATGTCCTCATGTCAACCAACTTGACGGCAACTAGTACCATATATATTTTAAAACAAGGTAAGATTGTTTCCAACTATACCTGACTGTCAACGGCCCCTATCTCAACATCCACCCTGAAACCTGTGTACACCATTAATAAACAGAATTCACCTCTAGCTGAGAAGATGTACTCTTCCTGTTTTCCAGCTATGGAGGTTGAAACACAGACAAAATTCATACCTTTTACAAGTTCTCGTATCAACTTTGGACACATCTCTGTGGGAGTCATAAGGTTCAATCTTTGCCAAGTCTGCTCTGCTATCAACTCATTTCCCAACACCCAGCTGTTTGCAAAGCTCTTTCAGGGTCTGGCTAGGTTATATTAAATAAATGGAGCCTGGGCTCCAGCTGAGCTTAGCATTCTAGATCAATGCCAACATAGGTGAAGAAAAAGGAAAATCTTAAGATACAGACCAAGCAAGAATATAAGTGAAATGAGAGAATTAAAAACTCATTCTATTTGAAGACAGAAAAGTAAGGAAGAACAGAAGAAGAAAGGAAGGAAGGAAGATACGATGTGGGAGGAATGTCTTAGAAGCTAGAGGAGAAGTATACCAAGAGAAATTGCTTTCTCTCTGCCCTGTCATTAAGACTTCATTCTGTTGTTAGGTTGTGAGGCCAGGCACTCTAAGAGGAATAGTACCAACTTTTGTGGGTGTTATTTTGTGGAGTACAGCAACTGTGATGGTGGCCCCAGGTGGTAAGGTGCTAAGTTGAACTTCATGCTCTTCTCCTTCTAGCTCACAGCATAACAAACTGAGGAGGCTGATCCAAGAAGTGAGTGAGAGGGAGTTTAGGAGGGAATTCTTTAAAAATGAAAAAGAAAAAAACAAAAAACAGCCTGCAGTGTTGAGACAAGAGTCTTTCATCCAAGAAACAATACTCCAGCTGTGAAAATAACAAGACCCAAATGGATAGGGAACACATTTACCTGTCAGAGTAGTAGTCTAGCCCAGAAGGCAGTTAGGACCCCAGTACCCCACCTGCTTATCCCTTCCCAAACGTGCCCTCCTAAAATTAAACCTGTCTCTTTTCTGCTTCCTGCTCTTCTCTTCTTTTCCCCTCTTCCTTCTTTGCTCTTCTGTCTACAGAAAATACTCAAAGTACCTATCGGGTGAGTCCAGATGGTTCCCTGCGTGTCACTTTTGCCAGCGGGAGTGGAGATCAGCCTCAGTTCAGAGCCGCACATCCTGGCAGGGGCAGTCAACCCCTACCCTGGGCAAATGCAACATCTCATTGCCTGGAGAGCACAGTGCAAACCTCATCGAGCTGGCGGCAGAGGAAGGAGCAAAACAAAGGCAACATTTCGGCTTTTGAAGGAGGCTGAGGGTAAGGTTTGACTTTACACAAGATATAGAACTTTTATAGGTTTTTAAAAAAACAAAACAAAAAAAAAACTGCAGAGCCTCCCTAAACTGAAGTTCCATTTCTCCAAAGCTTTTGTAGGTGACTGACTAGCTTATATGATATACTGATTCAAAGAGGATGCTAATGGCCGATAATGGTTCAGTATCCTTAAATGAGCATTCTAATAGGAGCTTTCTTAGTCATTAGCCAGCTAAAGTGCTCTAATAGTAGCAATTTCAGGCACCAAGAAAGTCTGGTTGGAGAAATGTGTTTAGTCAAAAGAGGCCCTCAGCACCTTTCCCAGCATGCCCTGGAGATGCTTATCAGGTTCACTGAGTTGACCGAGGTCCCTGCTCCTAGGTAGCTCTTTGGAAAGACCTCACAGGTACACACAAGAGGATGTGAGACAAAAGGCAACATTTAGGCAAAGGCAAGTTAGAAGGCAAAATCGGTGAATGATAGCATCACCATGAATACATACATATCCAGGGCCAGAGGGATAAAGGACTGAGACCTGGATCACATCCCGCGGAGGTCTGTCCTGCAGACCCTGACTTAATGAGGGATGAATAAAGGACTAGTACTGAGATTGGGCTGAGGAACTCAGAGCTGCTGGAAGAAGTTATAGATTTGGGAGTTTTAAAGCCCTTACCAAGCACAGTTCACCAGAGTTAACCAAAAGACCTCTGTCAGCTTTTCTGCAGCACACAAAGCCTACAATCACCACAGCACTCTGTCGACCTGTCTCCTCTTGAACATTAACCAGTGTTAGGATGATGTGGCCAACTTTCTACATGTAGTAACATTCAATATCAGCCCTAGAGCAACTGCCAATCTGCAGGAAACAAGTCACTCACTATTGAGGCCAGATCTGCTTTGAGCACCTGTGTCACGCCTGGATACTGGGAAGGGTTTTACATTTTCTTCACTCACGGTAAAAATTTGGTAACCTTAAGGCTGTGGAAGTGCAACCACCAAACAACCACCCAATTCCAGACAGGAGCAGTCAAACCAGTCTTATGGCTTGATATGAACAAAATACAAAATTGCTTACTTTTCAATCAGTTCTATTGGTGACACACAGACACAGACTTTAGTGGGTGGTTTGATTTTTTTTTTTTTCTTTTGGCAGCTACTGAAGTTGTTTATATGCACAAGTCAATTTGTATGTTTCAATTCTATTGACAAGTTTCTAACAGAATATTTACCAGATATGCCACTGAATGGAGAAATGAAACCAATCAAAACAGTCAAACCTCTGCGTGGGTAGCAGTAAGGAGTTCTATCAGAATTCTTTGCGAAATAGGACCTCCTGGGTAGAACCCTGGATGGGGAAGTTGGAGGATCTGGTCTTGATACCATGTTTTACTAATGGCTTAAGAAATGCCTTGATTTTGGTTTTTTTCACTTGTAAAATAAAAGGGTACTACTAGAGAACGTAAGAATTATCTACTTATAGCTTATCAACATCATGGACTCATCACAGAAAAATTGTGTTGAATTCCTGATTTCTTAGTGCCTTTCCCAGCTTATAGCCTCGATAAAACATTCTGAACCAAATCATATACTGTGTGACTTTGGGATTTTTCATTCTTTAGGGTAACATCCTATATAATGTGACCTTGGAAGTTTCCATTTTCTAGAACAACCAATCCTGTTTCTGTCCTCCATATGCACAGATAATGGAGAGAAACTAGAAACTGTAATTTATACCCCATATCCCAAATCGTTCTGAATGCTGAGAAGCTAATGGTAATCAAACATTTGGGAGCTCGTTACTGTTAAGGAGCGAAGTGTTGAGTTAGTACTAATTATAATGTGACCCATTTCCCATCCTGTGGCAGAGTTGAGCAGATCTGTGGACTGGATTATAAGGGCAACAAATTCAAGGCCTTCTTCTCTATGTCACTTGTAGGCTACTCCCTGAGGTCCTGTGACTGAAAAATGAGGCCCCTTAGTGGCCAGGTGCTGTTACTATGTATGCTCCTAGAAGTCGAATAACAATAACAATCATTTACATCTGTTTAGTGCCTCAGAGTGAACAAAATGGTTTCATAGCCAGGATTTTACTTGTTCACCACAGCCATCAATTGTTACTTTCAATTTACAGATAAGGAGACCAAGGCCCAGATAGGTTAAGTGATTTGCCTAAAGTCAACCAGCTATTAAGGAGCAGAGCCAGGGCTAAAATACAGGTCCATCCCTAGCATGGCACTCTTTCTACTGCATCACATTGTGCTGCCTTGTTCCTTAAAATAATTAATCTATAAATCATTGCTCCACTCAGTGGAGCTACCTTGGCAGGGCCTGACTCTTAATTTCAATGCTGACAAAAAGAGACAAATAATGGACTCTAATGTACTGGCAAGTGTGGGAGGCACAGGACAACTGGCTGGCTTCCAGGCAGGAAAAGCATGAAGCGGGTAAAAAGAGGAAGGAGGCTGCTTAACTGGTTAATTTTTACCTGCTCTCCCCATTCCTAGTAATTTTTGTTTATGCTGATGCCTTAATTTCCCAGATTTGGCATTTCCAATTGAATGAAATGAATACTCTCCCGAAAGGGACGTGTGAATCCAATTTTAACAAAGCAGATTCTCTTTTCCCACTGACGTTATTATTTCCGAGATGGTGTCCCTTCATTTCTGGTCACTTTTCAAGGAGAGAGCTGATGCCAATTTTCTCTTTTCCTGGACCAAAATATGCAATGACCCATTTGTAAGCATACAAAGAGTAAGCTTCTCTGATGCTCTCAAGTTCCTCAATACCTTGAACTGAATCATTTATTTCTTCTAGTGAAGCTGTCATTTCAGAGTGAGGGCAGGTGGAACAATCAGAGCTGTGGAGACAGAATTTCCGAGTCACACAACATAGAAACCCCTTCTGTACTGTGGGAAATGGGGGCTCCTTTTGAAAACCCACACAAAAGTGTGGTTGTAATTTGCAAGTGTGCAGGCCATAAAGCACTAATTGTTCAAGGACAAAATGACAGGTTCATTTAAAGGCCCATTTGGTAAGATGACAGACGTCAAAATGTTCCCAAAAGCTACCGATCACACCCCCCCCCAGACCCTTTTGCTGGAAAGAAAACAAATCAGAAAAGGATAGACGTATCTTTGGAGAATAATCAGTAATTGTTTTTTTCCATACAAAATCAGGATCCTTTTCAAGGTGATGGAGGCAAAGTATTGGGAAACATGATACCCCGCTCAGCCTGAGCAGGCAAGGGATTTGTTACCTCTGAGCCATCCTTCACCAGCTCCATTAAGTGAAATAAGTCACATTAACATCCTGAAATTTCATTTATTTAAAAAATCTATTTTCCCCAACCTGAGTTGTGTTTGAGTCATCTTCCTTGCAAAGCACTTTTGCATCTAGTCCATGTATCTGCTCATCCGCTGCATCAATCTGTCCCCATAAATACATTTCCCTAGACAATAGAGAAATTAGAATGCAGATAACAAAACAGGCAATTGCAAAAGATCTGGGCATTCACCAAAAGCATACTGGTTTAGGAACTGCATCCAGTTTGTACCTTGCTATGTCCATGGATAGTAATGCTGTCATATGAGACTTATTCCAGCTTTGGATCCCAGAGCTGTTTATAAGATTTTGTAGACTGAGTTGTAAGGTTATAGCAAAATCCCTGAACTGCAGCCTCCTTTGTTAAAAGAAAAACAATGGAGGAGGCTTAGCACTTTATGACCAAAATTATAAAATCAAGTAGGATTATTATGTGTTTACAAGTGAAATGAAACAAAGACGTATCTAAAACTCTCACAATTTAATTTTTCCTCTACTCAAAGGTAATTGAGAATACGGTAGGTTGGTTTCTAAATTAAACACGTGAATGTTCTGATGTGAGCTGAGAAGGAGAAATAAGCTCAGTTGAACACGGGGTCTCAGGCCGACAAATGATGGGGAATTGGGGAGGGAGCCAAGAGGGCTCTGGCCTCTCCCTCCATTCTCAGAATTGCCTTGGTCCTCAGCTACAGGGTGCTCAGAGTTGGATTCTCATTCACTTCACACTATTTTAACTTCCTTCTCCTCAGGTTTGGTGGGAAGTATTTACTTTGTGAAAATTTAGATAGGGAGCCTGACTAGAGATAGATTAATCAGATTAATCTATTTAAAAATATATCTGCAGTTTTCGGTCAAGTAACAGTGCTTTCCCCTAAGGAGTCCCCTGGAGACAGGAGATTTCTCCTATCAAGGCTACTGGGCAGTATTGATTTTGGGGGTCAAGGAATTCTTGGGGGCTTCCAAATCACAGAACCTGCTATATTTGATTGTGTTTTTGTTTTTTGTTTTTGTCTCCCAGACTGGAGTGCGGTGGCATGATCTTGGCTCACTGCAGCCTCTAACTCCTGGGCTCAAGTGAATCTCCCACCACAGTCTCCTGAGTAGCTGGGACTACAGGCAAGCGCCACCATGCTTGGCTAATTTTCGGATTTTTTTTTTTGTAAAGATGGGGTCTTGCCATGTTGCCCAGGCTGGTCTTGAACTCCTGGAGTCAAGCCATCTGCCCACCTTAGCCTCCCAATGTGCTGGGACTTCAGGCATGAGTCGCCGTGCCTGGCCTATTTTTGTTAATCTTGGATCAACCTCGCTAAGATAACTAGAAAGAAAGAATTATTTCATACACCATCTCACCTATATATAAGCATTAATGATTTGGTATAAAAAATTTTAAATATCTGTTGTATGGTTACACAGATGAATTGGTCAACAGCAAAGTATTTAAGCAAGGGCAAATTAGCAGAGTGCAAAAATTGTCCAAGTTAAATAATATAGATAAAGTTAGGTGAGAAAAATTAGCATGATTTTGAAGAACTGGTATACCCATAATTTTGCACTTTTCCCGTCTATGAAAGGAGGGACATGGACTGTGCAATCTCTATTATTAGTCGTAGTATTCACCATAACAACAGCAATTAGCATTCCTTCAGGTCTCACCCTGTATACTGCCACATATTAACTCCTTTACCATTTCAGAACACCTTATCAGATGGCTTTATCAGTGTCATTCCCATTTTATAGATGAAGAAACTGAGGCACAGAAAGGTCACACAGCTGGTAAGCAGCAATTACAGGATTCGATCTTAGGCAGTCTGACTCAAAAGCCCATTTCTTAAGATCCCTTCTGGTGATAAGGTTCTATATGCTGGCAAGGTAAAGGGAGTGTCTTGGGAGCAAAAAACATTATTGAATCAAATTCTTCAAAAGAATTAGAAACTAGTTGTATGTGAGTGTAAGTTACACTAGGTAGTTGGGTAAGAGTGAACAGAAGGGTTCCTTCTAACTCATGCAGTTTTGTGTCAAAGGTTATTATGATGTCATGTAAACTTTTCTAGAAATCTATCACTATGTAAACAAACAATTGAAAATCCTTCATAAATGTCATACAATGATTCTTGTTAAATATGGAATAATTTTTAAAAAATAAAATGTCTAGAGAAATTATACATTTATTCCATCTATTTAAGAAAGTAAAGTCATCTTTCAAAAAGAAAGAAAAAAATGGAAATTCCAGATGAAATATTAGAGGCTGATTCTAATACTGAATATATGCCCTGTTCATTGGTAGGCAACTCTGTGAAATACAAGTAGGCGTAAGTAAGCTTTTGATTGTCTACCAAGAGATACCAATAAAAAATCAAATCTGTGGAATTAATGTCATGGTTGATTTCTAAAAATCAAATGCTAATTACCTTAAAACGAGTGAGAGTAAAGCAGCATGTGGTACTTTTTAAGATCAACTGTGACTTTTCTATCCATTCTCACAACTTCATAAAAATTAAATGTGGGATCTTCCAAACTCTGACGTGGCTATTTGGCCCATCTCGCTTATTCACCTTCTAACTTCTTCAGCAAAAATTAAACAAGTAACACAGTTGTCTTGCGAGTTAAAATGCTAGACAGTGTCCTTGAAAATTCAGCCTTCTCCTTCTTGAGGATGGGAGAAAATCTACTGCAGTGATCATAGCTCAGAGTTCAGCACATTCACAGGTGTGGGTGTGAGAATGTGTGGTCGTTGAACCATAGCAAATTTCCCTTTGTGTAGGCCAAGAATAGTTAAATATCACCAATTGCCTTTAGATCAACCTACTACAATGTTATTCTTCTAACTGAGTGAGCTCACATTGGAAGGATTGAAGGGATTTTCTCTTGAACAATTAGAACGCAAAGTTCTCAGAGCAGGAAAGGGCTTTGCTTTTCCCCATATACCCTCTTTTCACATTTCTGCCAGCAACACTATTCATGGCTCTCCAGAGCACACTCTTCCCTCTTCCTCTCTGGTCCTAGTTTGCACAATAATCAAGCCCATTTCCTAGTATAGCTGAAAAAAAAAAACATAAGGGAAACCAAAGGATGCATCACAGCATAGATCCATCTTCCCTTACTTAAAACATATTACCAAGCACAGTTTTCTCACCACACCATACAGCTTGTCAGTTGCCAAACTCAAAGATTTTGTTCAGTGCACAGCTGTCCATAGAGATCCTTTTTAACTTGGAGCTATTTCCAGATTTCAATCCTTTTTCTTCCTTTTTACCGCCCTTCTCTGCTCAGGGAAAGGAGTGGAAATAAAGATTGATGGTCCACACTTAGGTCAAGGGCTATCATCTTCCAGGAAAGCAAGCACTTGCATGAATGTGGAGCTTTCTGAACCTTGCCCGTGACCCCAGCAGTCAGTAGTGTTCAGCCTAGTTCTGATTCCTATCATAGAGGCTGGTGGCACATGAGCACTCAAGAAGGAGGTTGGAGGCCAGGCACAGTGGCTCACGCCTGTAATCCCAGCACTTTGGGAGGGTGAGGTGGGTGGGTCACCTGAGGTCAGGAGCTCAAGACCAGCCTGGCCATCATGGTGAAACCCTATCTCTACTAAAAATACCAAAAAAATTACCTGGGTGTGGTGGCGGGGCTTGTAATCCCAACTACTTAGTGTGGGACGGGGGCTGAGGCCGGATAATCGCTTGAACCCGGGAGGCAGAGGTTGCAGTGAGCCAAGATCACGCCATTGCACTCCAGCCTGGGCGACAAGAGCAAAACTTTGTCTCAAAAAAAAAAAGCAACAACAACAACAAAAAGGAGTTTGGGAGAGCGCAGCTGGAAAAACATTCTCTTTGCCAGGCTTCTCACACATAGTTTCCCCAGGAGACTCAGGGAGGAACCTGTGGAGTCTTCAGTTCCTTCATTCTTTTTCAGCTCTTAGCTGAATTTTAGATTAACTTCCAAACCTGACTTTGAAACTAGTGTTTAGGCAGCGTGGAATATCAGAGTGCCTTATCCAGAATCAGAGAAGCACAGCGGCAAACGTCTTGACAGGCAGAGAAAGAACATTAAGCAGAGTTGTCCTCTGCTTGCTTGTGGTGGATTTTAAACAGTGATCCCTGCTTATGTAGCTATAATGACTTTATTAAGAAATGTGTTCTTGAGTAGTAAACTTAATCTATCAGACAAAACCACAAATTTAGTTGAACTGGAAATCACTTGTTACTTTGGCTCTTTAACTATCATTATAGCATAAATTACAACAGTTACAACCATCTCTGGGAGTACATGGATATTTTACAGCTATTGTAAATGAACAGTATTACAGTTGGAGATACGTGGCTGTAAAACCACAGGAAGGGTAGTTCAAGAAAGAACACCTGGTTTCCTATAGGCTTCCAAACTCAGTGTATCAAAAAGACAGGAAATACGTGCTTCTCTTATCACCTTTTAGGTACATATAACAACACATAAGCACACAACAGGTGGCTATATATTATGCAAGACAACACTGCATGTATTGGCCACAGATGGTATAAAGAGTCAAGAGTCCCAATTTGTAGTTGTACTCCCTGAATTAAACCTACCCCTGAGACAAACAGCACTTGCCCACAGATAAATTATCTAGTCACTAGTCTTCTGGATACAATTCATGGCATGGAACATTTGATAGGTCCTCTTTCTTTTGCAGAAGTTCAAAATTAAGGGCAAATATCATTAGTCCCAGCTGATGAGTGAAGAAACTGAAACCAAAAGAGGTTTAAAAAGCAAAGTGTCACACCCCAATAGAAAAATGGGCAAATGTCATGAGCAGACAATTCATGAGAAGATACACACATGGCCAATAGATGTTAAAAAGGGTTCAACCTCACTAGTAATGCAAATGTAAGCCACAGCAGCATATCATTTTTCCACCCTCATATTAGGAAAGTTAACTAATAATACTCAATGCTAGTAGGGATGGAATGAGATGGACCGTCCTACTGCTAGCTAATGGGAGTATGAATTTGTACAACCTCTGTGCACTATAAAGTAATCTCTCAAGTTGCATCAGGGGTCTTTTAATATGTCTCATGTGACCCAGTAATTTCACTCATAAGTTTCTGTGTTATGGAAATGCTTATTTATAAAAATGTTCATCAAAACATGAGATATGAAAGAAAAATTAAAAACAAAGACCCTACTTTCTGATTTCTACTTGGGAGAAGAGATAAATAAATGTTTATCATGTAGTAAAACATTATGCAATGATTAAAAGCTATATTTTAAGAATATCTAATAACACAAGGAATGCTAAAGATAAAACGTTAGCTGAAAAAGGAGGACACAAAACTTTCAATATAATTCTAGTTGTATGTTTTAAACGTATGCAGAGATTATGCCAAAAAAGTAAGATAAATGGAATGAAATACAGTGAAGTGTTAACAGTGATTTTCATTAGATGGTGGGATTACAGGTATATCCTTTGTACATTTCTATATGTCTAATTTTCCTGCCATAAAAAAGTCATCACTTTTATAATTGGGGGATGTAGGGGAAAGGTTACTTTTTTAAAGCAAAGAGCACAAGATTCTGAACAAGGGGAACACCAGGATCTGGTATGAGAACATTAGCTTTGCAGTCATCCAGACCACTAAGATCAAAACTCTTTCTGAACCAGGATTTTGAACTTGGATCCCTGAGACCCAAAAAGGTTTTATGTTTTTTGGGTTTTTCAGGACGGTTCAAAGGCCCCCTAAGAGTGTATCAAAAATATTAATAAGAGATACACTTTATGTGCACTTTTCTTGGGATATATTGCATAGCTTCCAGATATTTAAACAGAGCCTTGACCACAAAAGTTAAAATTAACATAAAGTTTAGTTGAGTAGCTAGTGAATCAGTTTAAGGTAGGCAAATTCTAATGTGAGTTTCATTCCTTCCCTTCATTAACAAGATGTTTAACATTTCATTTGGGATCATGTTGACAACTCTTACAGATATAAATCTAGTACACGAAGCTACAATCACCTTGGAATCTGAACTGTGATCCTATTCACAAGCCTAAATAAAATGAGAAAAGTAATTATTATGTTATAAAAAGTAACAATTACTAGTTTTGTTTCACAGTTTACCGAGTACCTTATATGTAATCTCATTTAATTCTTAGCACAAGTTTGTGGTGTAAAGTGGTAACATCACTCTTGGTTCACACATAAGAAAACTAAGGCCCAGACAGAATAAATGACTGGTATGCAGAGAAGCAGCTAGTTTAAATGTCTCCTAACTCCCAGTTTCACTGCTATTTAGACTCCTCAAAGTCTCTCCTTTTTCATTCTTGTTTTTGTTTCTGCCAGATACACTAGGACTCTCTTCACCCAAATAAGAAGTCTGTCCCCTAAAAGTTGGGTGAAGGGTACACAGCAGCTCTACCATTTTCGCAACTTCTTGTGAGTCAGACTATTTCAAAATAAAAAGTTTTAACACAACAAAACACAAAACCCGCTAAAACTAAAACTTAACTGAACTGAGCTAAAATAAAATAAATTTTAAAATTCCTTCCTGCACTTTCCACCTACCCCTTCTTCAAAGCTCCCCTCTTCCACAGGGCCTTCTTCAGTGCACTGGCCAGCAGGGACTGAACCTCTTCATGACTAAAATCAGGAACCATACCTTTTTTTTCCCAAACACACACACAAAAAACAGTTGAGGATTGCATTTTCTAAGCGATAGTGTTGTAATGAGCTACCCATAGCAGAAGTTACTGGTAGATCTGGCAACGCTGACACTACTAGCTGAAAGAGAAAAAATCAGGTCAATTGTTCAACTGCTGATTCTTTTAAACTTTTTTTTTTTTAACTAAGTCATTTAGTTATTTGGTTATCTTGTGTGAACCCAAATGAATTTCATCAGTCAGGCACATTTGAGTACCGTCTTTCATAGAATCCAATGCAAGATCGATCCCTTGAATCAGGATCACTCTGGGACTAGAAGGTTTTGAGGTGCACAGAGAAAATGCTAGCATACAGTACAAGTCTAGGACCAGAACCATGCCAAAGTACTAACTGTTTCTTAACTTGGAATCCAAACTTAACTCTATGCTTTAAACACAGTTAGTGGTGCTAGCCTTGCAAATGCTGGGGGACCTACCAACACTTAGTTCATTTACCCACAGGCCTCCATGGGAGTACTGCTAAGTGAGATTCCATAACTAGAGGGCAAGGCAACCTGAGTTCCCCTATAATAGGTGTGAAATCGTATAAAACTCCAAGCCCAGGTGAACAAGGAAACCACAAAAGGAAATCTGAATAAGTTAGAGGGGGCTCACTGTATTTTTTTTTTTTTTTTTTTTTTTTTGAGATGGAGTCTCACTCTGTCGTCCAGGATGGAGTGCAATGGCAAGATCTCGGCTCGCTGCAACCTCCACCTCGTGAGTTCAAGCAATTCTCCTGCCTCAGCCTCCCAAGTAGTTGGGATTACAGGCACCCACCACCATGCCTGGCTGATTTTAGAATTTTTAGTAGAGACAGAGTTTCGCCATGTTGGTCAGGCTGGTCTTGAACTCCTGACCTCAGGTGATTTGCCTGCCTCAGCCTCCAAAAGTGATGGGATTACAGACATGAGCCACCATGCCCGGCCCCTTTTTTTCTAATTTCTAATCACACAAATAATTCACCATTTTATGTTACAGTCACTTAACTGGCGAAAAGGATGAAGGAAGCCCCACTCCTTAGTAGGCAACTGACTTACATAAAATAAGATCACACAATTACTGAAAACTGTGACACTACATTTAAGGCTTGAGCTGGGGAAAATAACTCAACAACCACATATTGAGAGTCTAGAGTATGCCAGGTACTGTCCCAGGAATTAAGACATAACCCTGCTCTCCAGGAGTATACAATGTGGTAGAGGAATAAAGACAGGTGGCATCTGTGGAATGTGAAGGCATCAGGCTTCAGAGGCAAGAGAGACTCTATCGTTGGATAATCAGGAAAGGATTCATGATTGTGAATGCTCTAATGAGGGGAACAAGGCTGTGCTTAAAATGTATTTTCTATCTCTTTCTCATAGGCCCACAACAGAAACCTACTCTCCATAGATTTTGATCATATAACCCGCACAGGCAAGATCTATGATGATCATCGAAAATTCACCCTTCGAATTCTTTATGACCAGACTGGGCGACCCGTTCTGTGGTCTCCCGTGAGCAGATATAATGAAGTGAACATCACATATTCGCCTTCGGGATTGGTGACATTTATTCAAAGAGGGACGTGGAATGAAAAAATGGAATATGACCAGAGTGGAAAAATTATTTCAAGAACTTGGGCTGATGGGAAAATTTGGAGCTATACCTACTTAGAAAAAGTAAGTACATAGGGGAAAAAGACAAGTTTCAGGTTTCTGAATGAGACTATCGAAAATGGCCCTAATTGTCCATCTTGGTGAGGACCCGCAGGAGAAAAGTCTGTGTTCTGGCTGTTCTGTTCTGTAGAAGTGACAAAGAGATGTTGAAGTTATAAGGATGAACTGTTTTCAGCTGCAAACTATCCCCAGTCCCACACTCTGCCAAGTACTCTTTCAGACTCAAGTCAGAATAATGGCTTAGCTTTCTCCTCATTTGAACATCTTTGTTCATGCTTTTGAAAAGGTATGTTTATTATTATGAAAACTCATACTGAGGGAAAAATAGCTAGAAAATTATAAAATTGTGTTAATGTACTCAGCTCTGGGAAAGGGCCTTTTACCCAGAGGATAAGCAATTCTAATTTTGTTAGGATAGTCAGTGAAATTTTAGTTGTATACATTTGAAAACTAATTTCCAAAAGTAATCAGGCTGCGGGAATGGTGGTAGAGGAGCCTCACTGGTAATACTCTTTTGTGTATAGTGAGTCTACAATAGCATTCATAATGGTAGCTTGTGGCCTGTGTCTGGGAATAATAGAAAAAGATTTTAATCCCACTATAGGAACCATTTGTCAAACATCAGTCCCTACAGAGCAAAATGGTTTCTGGCCAGATTGGTACCAGAGGACAATAAGAGTAATTGATCTCTATCTTAATGCCTCATCTCCTAAGACAGTGCCTCTTGTTTCCCAAATCTACTCTTTCAACAAATGTAGGAATTTCTCAGTCCCAAATCAATTTCTACAAAAATTGAAAAATGCCTTCCCTTGAAGATTCAAGAGTAATCAGTACAAGGTAGCTTCTAGACGTTCTTAGAAAAGTCATAGGAGCTCATAGTTCACATGGCAAATTTTCCTATTGGTACCAAATAATGCCAAACTTTTCTGATACACCCTCCCCAAAGTTAAATAAAAATAGTGTGACAGTGGTTATATGTCATTATACAACTGTGTTACTAGTTCGCAGAGTTTGTTGCTGGAGAATTTACCAAGTTGGAAATGCCTGAAGATAGAGCAGAGTTCACTTGGGAGCCAGGGCAAAAGGAAGGAGTCCTTTGCTGAATTCACCTCGTGTCCCTTTCTGCTAAAAATATTTATCAGATCTATAATCCATCTTCCACACTAGCAAAATCTGAATCTTATAGAGCAGGTCTTTCATCTTTTGAATTTTGGTAACATTCAAAATTATTCAAAATTCAAAATTCAGAACAACATTCAAAATTCAGAATAATTGGCAAAATCCTATGACTAGTGTCTACAGAGTGCCAAGCCTGTTATAACATTAACTGAATCCAAATATTTGGTGGTATGTGTGCATAGGCAAAGTTTTTCTTAAGGTGTATACTGATGACCTTCATATGAAAAAAAAAAAAAGATGCTACTTATCATTAACAGCATATTGGCTGAGTTAGTTTTCCAGAAAGGAAGACAGGTTTGCACCAACCTTTCCACAGGTCCTTCATGTGACTAGTTAAGAAGCTAGTACTCTTTAGAAGCATGCATGGGTTTGCACTCATCACTCCAGCCTCATTAGCACCAGAGTCTGACCAACTGAACTAACTGCCTATAGACAGTCACATCTAGGTCTCATAAGACTTTCCTTTAGGCTATCTACACAATAACATAAGAGCCTTTTGAAAACTTAAATTTCATCGCTGTGTGCAGTTATTTAGCCTCTTCTCTGACACCAATGAGATTTTATTGTTTCTCTTTTCTGAATTCACTGAGTATTCCATCAAATTTACTTAAGCAAAGAATCACGTGAAGCAAACTTCACAAGTTCTCTTCACTACAGAAATGTAGTTGGCAATAATTGTTAAGCAAACAAACAAAAACCTTGGTGAGATGGCCAGTGTCTGCAGTGGACAGAAATAAGACCTTCCTCACCCAGAATAAGGTAACAAGACAAGTCCCGGTGACTTCCTGACCCATGAGACACACCAGCTTATTTGTACCTTTGAGCTCACTTTTGTTCCTTTCTTGATTTTATATTTAATTTGTTCTCTAATTAAAAGGGTAGCTACTGATTTAAGCAATCCTGTTATACAAAACTCAGAACCTACAAAACACATAATTATGGAATGGTTCTTTACTTCCCAAAAATCATTTATCATAAAATTGATTTTATTAACATTATTATTACCAGTAATCATAACTAATTCACTAGATATAATAATATAATGAAATAACTTAATATAAAGCACCCAAGTAGAGAATTTAAATTCTAGCTAGCACTAACTGCTACTTGTAGGTAAATCAAAACAGGAAAGAGAAGAAGAAAGGAAGGGAGGGAAAAAAAGGAAGGAAGGAAAGAAGGAAGGAAGGAAGGAAGGAAGGAATGAAATTAAAGCATCTTTGAAATTGTGATTCAATTTCAAAGGGGGGAAAAGTGAAAGAACATTGAATTTACCAAAATCCCATGTAATGTGTAACTCTTTCAGTGACTTGAGGTTTTGTATCTCCTTGTGTTCTTTCCAGTCCTCTCTTTAATATGGCCTTTGTGACACATTCTTTCACTATGACAGGGGCAGAGCAGGCACAAAGAGTCTGGTTCTCATAGTATATTTTAAACCAACAATTCTCAAACTTTAAAATGGATTTCTCTTTTTACACTCCGAAATACTAACCCTGTGAATTTGCTTGCCATACCTATGTCACGATGTATTAAAAAGCAGCGGCAGATTTTTCACCTTAACATGCAGAAATGTTGTAAAAATAGTTTGACTTCCTCTAGAGTAAGTGAAAGTTATGCATATCATTTTCATGCACAACGGTTTGTAGCCGTTAGGAGGAAAATAATTATTTGGGTAATGGCTGTGGTTGCTTAATGATCTCTTCCCTATTTAAAAAATCAATTATTGTTTCTTAAATTTTCTGTATGTGGTCATTAATTCTCTGTCTTGATTTATGAGACTTCTCTGACTTAATTGTATTTTGAAGACTTGTGGGTCAAAATTTTGTATTACAGTAAATGTAAATCTTTCAGTTTCCTAAAATAATTCTTATGAACTTCATTTTTAAAATGCATTTAAATATATTTCATAATCATTTAATAAGATACTTTAGCCTTATACATTTACAGCAATTGCCTCTTTGGGGCTTTTTCAGAGGCTGCCTAGAGGGACAGGAATGACGACTTTGGCTTCAGCTTCCAGGTGGCCCCACATTGCCATCTGGTGGTCATTCAAATGCTTTAACTTTTCAAATTTCTGCTCTCATTTCAGTCTCGTTCAAATAAGCATACAGCCATGATTGCTGTTGCTGTTGTTTTTACAATTATCTCTTTTAGAACCTCACAATCAATTAAAAGAATAAAAGTCTCCCACTCTGTTATTTGGACTAATAAGAAATGGCCTTTTATCCTATAGCAGCACAGTGGACACTGGATAGATTGATAAGCATTGTTTTTGAACAAACTGATAATAATGCCCACCCAAAGTGAAAAAGCAGCCAAATGAGCTAAATGGCATTTTGGCAAAATAACAGTTACATTCATTTGATTTCTAATCACATCATGCACATTCTTGCCATTGGCAGGAAGCTTTAAAACAGACCAAGAGCTTTTGAGACAGCTCAGCATCAGCACCACCTAGGAACAGGGTTCAGGCAGTGGTCTATTGCAGGCTGCAGGATGAGAGTAGAGGAGAGAATAATAATGACGTGCCATAGGCCAGGCGCGGCAGCTCACGCCTGTAATCCCAGCCCTTCGGGAGGCCAAGGCGAGTGGATCACAAGGTCAAGAGATCGAGACCATCCTGGCCAACATAGTAAAACCCTGTCTCTACTAAAAATACAAAAAATAGCTCGGCATGGTGGCACGTGCCCATAGTCCCAGCTACTTGGGAGGCTGAGGCAGGAGAATCACTTGAACCCAGAAGGCAGAGGTTGCAGTGAGCCAAGATGGTGCCACTGCACTCCAGGCTGGCGACTGAGCGAGACTCTGTCTCAAAAATAAAAAATAAAAAAAAATAATGACATACCATAAATACTTGGAAAGAATGGTACAGTGACTGGAAAAGGCATGGCTCAGGCAGGCTGGTACTAGATAATGTGTGGAGGCCATATGGTGATTGTCCCTGGCCCATGTCACAGGTGACAGATGTCATTTGCTCATGGCAAGTTGACAGAAGAGAGTGGAAAGGAACTGAGAAATGTGACTTTCAGCACAGAGAGAATGCAAAAGCTTTTCCACAATTCCTGTATAAAGCTTTTCCACCCCTGGCCCCTGCCACCTGCTGCCCCATTCATAGGAAAATTTCTTGCTGATTCTATTGAATTCTGCCTTGGTCCAGGGAGGCAGTTCTCCCTAATGTCTCCAAGCCCATTCAGGATTTCCAAGTCTCCTTCCTTTTGTTCAGGAGGTTTTCAGAAGTCACAACGGCTGTGGCAAGCTGCAGGTTGCCCACAGGTGATGAGTTGACAGGATTTCTGCACTCACCTCTGGCTTTCCAGGCATCATGTTGGTGGAAAAGAAAGAATGAACAAACGAGCAGATAACCACTGACTTTGACTTCATCGTACTGAGAGGCAATTCAAAAATCAATAATTCTCAGAAGGGTAGGGAGGATATGTAGTTTCAGAAAGCACATTCAATATCAGAATGTAATGTCATATTCAGAAGATATAAATGTACATTACATATTTTTATGTAACTCACATTCATAAATATTTATATAATTTGTGCTTAGAAAATGAAAATATACCTATTGTTTTCACAACACAAACTTCAATAAATAACCCTTAACTAAATCCCTTTGCTTGAAAAGGTAATTTTCAAGAAGCGGGGGATAAAGCTCCCCCTAGGGAGTCATATCAGAATCTCCAGGAGTGAGTAATTTTTTTTTAAGAGCTGAGATGTACATGTCAGTCAGTTAGAGTCCTCCCTTAAAGCAGTGCTCCTTTTATGTCTATATTTAGAATTATACAGACAATCAATATTTATGAAACATCTATTACCTACTAAGCATTATACTTCAACAAACAACTGTTTCTGAAATACAGAGCAGTTTGGGGGAGAGGGGGTTGCAAAACCAGAGAATTATTCAATTTTAACGACATGTTTCCCTAATATTAAAACATGAATTGAAATATGAAGTTAAAACATCAATTGCAAAACAATAATAATACCATAATAATATTTTATGCACAATTTTTAGGAATACATCTACTACATGAAGTCAATCAATACTTTATGGTAACTATAAATTAATTTGTCAAATGCCCTGCTATCCATTTACCTTCCTCTGAAACAAATGCACATTGAAGCAACAATACCCTTTCTAAAATACCAACTTGACAGTTTCTCCCAGCTTGCAAGTGCCCTCTTGCAACCATCCCTTAACTTGCTTAAAAGCCTTCAAGGGTGCCAGATGCAGTGGCACACACTGGTCGTCAGGAGGCTGAGACAGGAGGATAGCTTGAGCTCGGGAGTTCGAGGCTACGGTGAGCTATGACTACACCACTGCACTCCATCCAGCCTGGGCAACACAGTGAGATCCTGGCTCTAAAAAATGAAATAAAATAGAAACCCTTCAATGGCTCCCTGTTGCCAACATGCTTAAATCCAGACTCCTTAGTGTAGCTTAGAAAGCCTAGCATGATCCGGACTCAGCCTACGTAGCTGACGTCATCTCCTGCCATTCCCACCACCCCCAACATACTCAAGCTCTAGCCACACAAAATTTCTCTCATTCTCTGAAAATAGTCATGTTCTTTTTCATATCTAGACCCTCACAAGGCTGTGCTCTCTGCCAAGAATACTCTTTCCCGATGCCTGCCCCAGGCTCCCTTCTTCACCTGCACAATCCCTAGGCATTCTTTTTTTTTTTTTTTTTTTTTTTGAGATGGAGTCTTGCTCTGTTGCCCAGGCTGGAGTACAGTGGCACAATCTCAGCTCACTGCAACCTCCACCTCCCAGGTTCAAGCAATTCTCCTGCCTCAGCCTCCTGAGTACCTAGGGCTACAGGCGTGTGCCACCACGCCTGGCTAGTTTCTGTATTTTTAGTAGAGACAGGGTTTCACCATATTGGCCAGGCTGATCTCGAACTCCTGACCTCGTGATCCACCTGCCTCGGCCTCCCAAAGTGCTGGGATTACAGTCGTGAACCACCACACCCAGCCAGCATTCTTTATGTCTCAACTCAGATGCCACTTTATCCAAGAAGCCTTCTCTGGTCTCTCAAGTCTGAGTTAGCTGGTCTTCCATTGCCTTCCAGAAGCTCTCTGTACCTCCCCTGTCATAGCACATTTCACACTGTATTGTAATTGCTTGGTCACTTGTCTTTCTCCTCCATTAAAACGGTGAGTTTCATGAAGATAGACTACCACTATTGTGCACTACCGTATCCACTAGGGTTTGCCACGGTGTCTGGCACACAGTAAGTGCTTAATTTGTGTTGAATGGATGAATGTGTATTTTCTTTAATCGCCTCAACTTTGGTTGTCCATAATATGCCCTTCTGCCTTTGTCTCGTTTCAGTCTGTGATGCTTCTCTTACATAGCCAGCGGCGTTACATCTTTGAGTATGACCAACCAGATTGTCTGCTCTCAGTCACCATGCCTAGCATGGTGCGTCACAGTTTACAGACCATGCTTTCGGTGGGCTACTACCGGAACATCTATACCCCACCAGACAGTAGCACTTCTTTTATCCAAGACTATAGTCGAGATGGCCGATTGCTACAGACCCTGCATCTGGGGACAGGGCGCAGAGTCTTATACAAGTACACCAAGCAAGCAAGGCTTTCTGAGATTCTCTATGACACCACTCAGGTCACACTGACATATGAAGAGTCTTCTGGAGTGATTAAGACAATACACCTGATGCATGACGGATTCATCTGCACAATCAGATACAGGCAAACAGGTTTGTTGTGAAAGAGTGGTGATGTGTACAACAACAACACTATTTTCTTACATTTTTACTGACCACAGTGTGAGACAGAAGCATTAATCTACACACTTTCAACCCAACTTTCGCTTTACTTATCAAATTCTCTGATGTTGAAAATCTAAAGCATGTTATAGTCTGATGAAAGCTGATTTCTTAAAAACATAAAGCCCATTTCTTTCTTTCGGCTCTCAAGTAATTTGACATCCAAGTGCCTAGTGTAACTGTATACCCATTCCTGCTCAGCACCAAATCTTCTCAAAGATGAAACTGCAAGATATAAGCCTCACTGAAACTAGCTCAAGCCCTGTGTAACATTTATAAACCTCCGCTGATGACAAAATACCTTCACAAGTCAGAACTTTCTAATGTATTTCACCCTTTGGGTTTATAGAATGCCCAAATCCAGTTACTTTAATGCTGGACTTTGTCAAAACCTGACCCTCTGACTTTGTAGCAAAGGTTAAATGAAATGAAAGCATTTTTGTCAGTGATTATAGCAAGGAAACATGTTCATAATATCAGCTTCATCACCCGAGGCTACCAGATGTGTTATTACTTCTGTAGTTTCTATAATTAAAATTTTCTATATACAGTATTTTAATTTTTTTATATTTGAAGATTACCACTATGAGAATATATATCCATATATATTCTCATATATATATATATATATATATATATATATATCTCGATAATATTCCCAGGCATTTTGTATCAGAGATCAATCTCTCATATTTTATTATGAATATAAATGCACCAGTACTAAATAAAATAACACTAGACCTTTCTGACTCTTCCACATTGATCACCTAGCTTATTGTTTTGTTTTGGTTCCTACAGGACCTCTTATTGGACGCCAGATTTTCAGATTCAGTGAAGAAGGTCTTGTGAATGCACGTTTTGACTACAGCTACAACAATTTCCGCGTCACCAGCATGCAAGCTGTAATCAATGAAACCCCTTTGCCTATAGATCTGTACCGATATGTTGATGTCTCTGGCAGAACAGAGCAGTTTGGAAAATTCAGTGTAATTAATTATGATTTAAATCAAGTCATAACTACTACAGTAATGAAACACACCAAAATCTTCAGTGCCAATGGTCAAGTCATTGAAGTCCAATATGAAATCCTAAAGGCAATTGCCTACTGGATGACTATTCAATATGATAATGTGGGCCGCATGGTAATCTGTGACATAAGGGTAGGAGTAGATGCCAATATAACAAGGTACTTCTATGAATACGATGCTGATGGACAACTGCAGACTGTTTCTGTAAATGACAAGACCCAGTGGCGTTATAGTTATGACCTGAATGGAAACATCAACCTCTTGAGCCATGGGAATAGTGCTCGTCTTACTCCTCTCCGATATGACCTCCGAGACCGCATTACCAGATTAGGAGAAATTCAGTATAAAATGGATGAAGATGGCTTTCTCAGGCAGAGGGGAAATGATGTTTTTGAATATAATTCTAATGGCCTGCTGCAGAAAGCCTACAATAAGGCTTCCGGCTGGACTGTGCAGTATTACTACGATGGGCTTGGGCGACGCGTTGCGAGTAAGTCCAGCCTAGGGCAGCACCTTCAGTTCTTTTATGCAGACCTTGCCAACCCCATAAGAGTTACTCATCTGTACAACCACACAAGCTCGGAGATTACATCGCTGTATTATGATCTCCAAGGTCACCTTATTGCCATGGAGTTAAGCAGTGGCGAAGAATATTACGTAGCCTGTGATAATACAGGTACCCCACTAGCTGTGTTCAGCAGCCGAGGCCAGGTCATAAAGGAGATGCTATACACACCTTATGGCGATATCTATCATGACACTTACCCTGACTTTCAGGTCATTATTGGTTTTCATGGAGGACTCTATGATTTCCTTACTAAATTAGTGCACCTGAGGCAAAGGGATTATGATGTTGTCGCTGGCAGATGGACAACGCCTAATCATCACGTATGGAAACAGTTGAACCTCCTTCCTAAACCATTCAATCTCTACTCCTTTGAAAATAACTACCCAGTTGGCAAAATTCAAGACGTTGCAAAGTATACCACAGGTACTTAAACTATGTAAAACTTTAAGCTAAACGAGTAACTCAGTGCTGTTGATTTTATCACAGAATCTCAGTGCCTTTGTAAATATGCTTCCTCTTCCTGACAGTTAGCCCACAAGTTATTGTGCATTTGCTGTCTTCCTTAGTTTTCTAGCGTAAGCAAAATGTGCATGTTAACATAAAATGTATTGCTTTTACATCCTAGTACATTTGTTTAGCTATCTGTTTCTGTGTTTTACTCTTAAAAGCTTATATGAATAATTTCATGAAAGAAAAATTCAGGATTCTGTTTCATCATATAAATCTAATATGATGGTCCCTGTGGCCTTAGCACATTAGGAATTTCAATGTGGTAAGCTGAGCTTATATCCAGGATTATCCACAAGTCAAAACTTTTCCCTTTAGAGAGAGGATCATGTGTTTTAGAGTGGGTCATATAAAGGGGAGTTTTAGGCCAGGTGCAGTGGCTCACACCTGTAATCCCAGGTTTGGGAGGCTGAGGCAGGCAGATCACTTGAGGCCAGGAGTTGGAGACCAGCCTGGCCAACATGGTGAAATCCCGTCTCTACTAAATATACAAAAATTAGCACGCGCCTATAATCCCAGCTACTCAGGAGGCTGAGGCAGGAGAGTCACTTGAACCCAGGAGATGGAGGTTGCAGTGAGCCAAGATTGCACCACTGCACTCCAGCCTGGGCAACAGAGTGAGACTACGTCTCAAAAATAAATAAACGAATTAATAAATAGGAGTTTTATTCCTAACTTCCTATTGCCCAAACAGTTTGAAGGCAGGAGAGGTATCTTTCAAGTTTTCAAGAAAGGTTGTAAAGTATGGGATTTTTCATTGTTTTTAATATTGTGTCTCACAGACATCAGAAGTTGGTTGGAGCTCTTTGGTTTCCAGTTACACAATGTACTACCTGGATTTCCCAAACCTGAATTAGAAAATTTAGAATTAACTTATGAGCTTCTACGGCTTCAGACAAAAACTCAAGAGTGGGATCCTGGAAAGGTTAGTAAAAGTTTTATCACATCTATTTAGCTGAAACAACAGAAGAGCATTCAATACCTAGAAATTGTATTTACTTGTATTTGCTTACTGATTTTTTAGTCTTTTTGAATATTCACTAAAATGTGCACAATTAATGAGAAGGTAGGAAAAAAGCTCCATGAGAAAAAGATCAGAGGAGCTTTGGGGAAGAAAAGATCAACAGGTTATTCGATGACTGCTGCAATGGGTAAATAAGAGGAAGAGGAACTGAACTTTCAAAATTCTGAAATGGGCTACCAAGAGCAATTATGGATTCTACCTAGAGAAAATTGTTCAGTAAGACACATGAAAACATCAGATTTCCAATTGTAGGATAATTTAGGGATGAAGTCTTAAGAGGATGGGAATAACAGAATAAAATTACTCTGATAAAGAAAAAATATATAAGCACAATGAAGCAAAAATAATATTACAAGGGTAAAGTTCCGGGAAAAAATAGGAACATGAAAACACTGAAGATTTAGCAGATGATTTCATCAGAAGCATGAGGTGCAAATGAAAATAAGGAGGTTTTTCTTTCAACTGAAAGAAATGTGAATATCTGTGTTTGCAAAAACAAAATGGGCTTAATAGAATAAAACTGAAATTTGGGAGTGAGGCCTTGAAATTTAAGTCTAAAAAATTCTAAGGGACAGGAAGTTCTAGAGAGGTCCTATAAATTCATCCATTTTTATAAAGATGTAAATGCCTTTTGTAATTAAAAGTCCTTCTAAAAAATATGAGCAAAATGTTGAAAATTGCTGAAGCTTTGTAATGGATACTTGGAGGTTCATTAGTCTTTTCTCTATTTCTTAGTATGTTTGAAAATTGCCAAAATAAAAAGGTCTTTTTTTAAGTTCAGGTAAAAGATCTATGAATTTCTGGCTGATTTGCCATAGTTAATTATAAGGTCTTAAGCTCTTTAAAGCAGGAACTATGTCTTCTGCATTTCTTTGGGCCTCACTGTGCCTAAGCCTTACTCTACTTGTAGTAATAACATCTAGTCAGTGTGAGTGAAATCAGCGAAAATAAAATGTCTGTGTTTTGGAAGAGCTGGACCCACTTAAAATGCCTTCCAGCTCTGCAATTCTGTGATTTCAAGTTTGAACATATTTCCTTCCGCTTAACTCCACCGAGATATAAGAATGCTAGGTAGTCACCTATTAGTTCTTTTCCAAATCTCTGATGAAGAGATTCCAAATCTGGCTTATTTTTAAATCACTCACTGACAAATTAAAGAGAGAAGGAAGCAACCTTGCAAGCCTGTCCTTTCCACAATCACCAAGTATCTGACAGATGTCTAACCCCATGCTGCAACTGCTCTGTGCCTCTCTTTCCTAGACTATCCTGGGCATTCAGTGTGAACTCCAGAAACAGCTCAGGAATTTCATTTCCTTGGACCAACTTCCTATGACTCCCCGATACAATGATGGACGGTGCCTTGAAGGAGGGAAGCAACCAAGGTTTGCTGCTGTCCCTTCTGTTTTTGGAAAAGGTATAAAATTTGCCATCAAGGATGGCATAGTAACAGCTGATATTATAGGAGTAGCCAATGAAGATAGCAGGCGGCTTGCTGCCATTCTCAATAATGCCCATTACCTGGAAAACCTACATTTTACCATAGAGGGGAGGGACACTCACTACTTCATTAAGCTTGGGTCTCTGGAGGAAGACCTGGTGCTCATCGGTAACACTGGGGGGAGGCGGATTCTGGAGAATGGTGTCAATGTCACTGTGTCCCAGATGACTTCTGTGTTGAATGGAAGGACTAGACGGTTTGCAGATATTCAGCTCCAGCACGGAGCCCTGTGCTTCAACATCCGGTATGGGACAACTGTCGAGAGGAAAAGAATCACGTGTTGGAGATTGCCAGACAGCGCGCCGTGGCCCAGGCCTGGACCAAGGAACAAAGAAGGCTGCAAGAGGGGGAAGAGGGGGATTAGGGCATGGACAGAGGGGGAAAAGCAGCAGCTTTTGAGCACTGGGCGGGTACAAGGTTATGATGGTATTTTGTTTTGTCTGTTGAGCAGTATTTAGAACTTTCTGACAGTGCCAACAATATTCACTTTATGAGACAGAGCGAAATAGGCAGGAGGTAACAAAAAAATCTCTGCCTTTGCGTCACCAAAGACTGCCTGTTTTTAAAACATAAAATGGTTTATTGTATTGGTTTTCTAGATCAGAACTCTGTATATGTAAATATGGAGGAAAAACATATCCAACTGCCTTTCAATGTGACGGAAGATGGTATTTTAATATTGTTTGTTTAAACTCTTTAAGAAATGACAGAGATTTTTAGTTCTTGTGTGGCAGTATTCAAAATAACACAAGTAGAACTCAAACAGCTAAAAACAGTTTTCAGAAAGCACCACTTTCAATTTGCCAAGCCATGCATATGTTTCAATATCCAGAAAGAACCCAAGGTTCTCTATCTCTATTGTGACAAGCAGTTTCATCCTTAACTGTTGGCAAAACTTGCGGGCTATTTGAAAAGGTGGTGCAATAGTATCTGAACCTTGCATTTCAAAAGACTGCCAGCCCTTTCACATTTTCCAGATCTGTTATAGGAAACTTAAAAACAGGTGTAAAATGTCTTCAGCCACCATCTCCTCGAGTCAGGACCCAATTGCCCTTCTTCCCTGATTATTCCTCCTTGCTTGTAAAAGTAAATGCCATATTGTTGTGCTGTGTTTTGGCGTGTGGTGGCTGGGTTCTGTCTACCATGCTTCCCTGTGGGTGTGGTAACCAGACTGAATAGCCACTATTTGCTCGTGTGTACATGATACCAAAGCAGCTGGCCAACGTGACCTCTCTCACACAACCTGTTTTGACTCAATTTTTCACTAAGTTGTCCAGCTGTATCAGTATCATGTAAACGTAGCTTTTATTAACCTGGGTAGGAATTTCTCATTTATATATAGGATGTGTTTTGGTCATAGTTTCACATTAGTGATTCAGTATCTGTACACTAATTCAATGGTTTTGTGCACATGAAAGGTAATTTACTTAAAAGTATGATTCTGCTACAAAAACAAAAAGAGGCTTTAGCAGGCATACACGCCTGGGATGCCAATACATACATTAACTACTACTGCAGAAATTCATAAAAGCCAAAACCTTAAAAAAATAGACCTACTACTTCAGTGAAAGTACCAAAGGGAAGACCAAACCAAACATCACAGCAGTTGCTGCCACATTGTTTCAGCCCACTTAGATTTATCTTTCAAATGTGCAATTCTGTATTGAACATCTCCCAGCCATATTCAGGAAATCGAATCAAGTGAATCCTTTCCAACCAAAAACATTTCAACTAATTATAGAGAGGCAGACTCGTTTTTACTAAAATAATTTATACGGTTAGTTATTTTCGTTCTCTGTCCTTACCCATTTATTTTTATGTAATCATCTCTACTGCCTAGGAAAATAACTATTTTCCAGGATGGGTTATTTGTTCTGCAATCATTTAAAATTTGGAGAAAGGTCAGGATTCGAGTTAATATCAGCCACAGTTTCTCAATCTCTAGGAATCCTGCAGTGAAGGAAGCCCCTTGGTGAGCTGGAAGATTTGTGTCCAGTGACAAAGAGACAGTTTGCAAAATGCTGTGTAATTGTAAGTTACCACAAATGAAAATACATGACAGCACAATGCGGCCGGTAGAAAATTCCCCTGAGCCAGCTTCTGCACTTTCATCACTGAGTCTGAACATTTGCTATGTCTGAAGGCAAATTTATGATGGAATGTTAGTTTGGATTCTTTCCAGCTGCTACCTAAATGCAGTGTGGGGTCATTGCCTTGCTTTGTGATGACAGTTTCTTTGAAAATATGCAAAGTCAGAATCTAAGCTCACGTTAAGGTTTTTAAAGAGTCTGCCTCCTACTACACAAAGGGAAACGAGGGTGAGGAAATGACCCTGGCAAACAGTAGGGAAGGGTGTATTCAAACATTTCATTTTCAAAACCTTCGGGTTAGAATACCACTTACACATATATTCTGAGAGACAGAATTCATGATGAACTAATCTCTCTTTATAACTGGAAACATACCAACTCAAGATATTGCTAATCCACACTAGAATCATGTTATTGGGTTTTTCCTGAATCAGGCCTGTGTTAATGGTACAGTATTTATTCAGAATAGAATTCTAAAATTACTAACAAACTTGTTGAAAATTTGAATACCTCCACACCAACCTAAAAATGGACCTTAAGTTCCTAGAACCTCTGATGTTCTTTTAAATTAATGGAAAAATAATTTGTGAACTGTATATAGAGAGTGCATTCATAAATGTGATTATGTATTTTATCACAAATCCAAAATGTCAATATTAGAGTCTATTTTGCTTATATTTTAAGTGATTATACTTTTTTGCAATTCACTGATGATGTATCATTTTCAAACTGCTTTAAATATCCATTAGAAATAAATATTTGAAGCTTTTACTTAATAGTGATTACCTTGAACTGTGCATTTCTAGTTTGTAATACATATTTAGTTGGTTTGTGCCTTTGGTTTCTTAAAGTTACATTTGTATTATATTCAGGAAATGCACTTTTTATTACTTACAGCTGTGGTTTTAATACTGCCTTGAACTATTACTATTGTTTTTACAACTCCTAAAGTTTGAAGGAGGAAAGAAAAAAATGCACAAAGGTTAGCACTAATGAGTAGTAAATCAAAGAGAAACATTTTGGCATTTCTTAATAAGAACATGGAGGTGTTGAATATAACGCTTCCTGTTCAGCTGAATAGAAAGAATGCCTTCATTGACTTGTTGTTCTGAAGTTTAACGAAAGAACAATTCATTTGCATTTCTGATGAACGTGAAAGCATTTTGTAGAGAACATACGGATTTCTCATACCCAGCAGACAGGTGGCTACACGGCACAGCCACACACCATTCGAGTGAGTTAAAGTGAGAGCACAGTAGTTGGACTCTCCAATGAAGAACATTCTGGTCTGGAGGCAGGGAATACTCCATGGTTGTTTCTTTTTTCCTAGTTAAATCCATTTTGTTTGTGCTTTTCTGTTTTGTTTTGTTTTCACTCTTGTACTACAGTCTAGAGATCCAAATGAACTGAAAAGTTCAAAGTTTAACACATTTAAATATGTTTATTTTTAGTTGTTATTCTAATCGTTATTGATTAGAAGCATGACTCCTGAAGGAAGGGGAACTCTCAATTCATACTAACTTTCAACAAAACACTTACCATATAAATAAGTATATGTTTTATTTTTTAACCCAACAAAATAATGTATAAAATAAGTATGTCCTTTACTGTCAATTATCTAGAAGATCTATAATATATAGACTACATATATATAATATATACAACATAGCCAAATGTATGAAAACTTGACAATGTATAATTTGGAATTCACATGCTACCTATGTAGAGAGGTATGAAAATAAGTTATAATTTTCATGAGACTTTTTCATCACTGTTGACACAGTTTCAAGCATTCCATCATGTTATTTTGACTCTTTTTTCTTTCTTTCTTTAAATATATTTTTATAACTAGACCAGGCCCCACTATAATATCACCTAAGAGAGTCAGGGTGAAGTTCTTGCATTAATGAAGATGTGTTCATGTAAGGGTGCTTGTAATGGAGACCAGTGGTAATGGAAGCAAAAGTACAGGAATCAAGTATTGAAAACGTTGGAGAGATTGGAGCATATTATAGCTTGTGGAAAGACAAAAGGCTACAGATTGAATGCAACATTCCTGTTTTCTTGGAGAAATTCACATACACATAGCTGACCTGACTAGTACTTCAGCTTTTCCACAGCCTTCTCTAAAGGTTCTTCTTCTGCAAAGAAAACAAAAACAAAACAAAAAAAAAGCGAAAAAATAAAAAAATAATAAAAAAAAGCAAAGCAAAATTTAAAAATACAGAAAACAAACAACAAAAAATAATTCAACCATAAATAGTGACTATTATTTCAGTGTGTCCTTCATGTGAAAGCTATTAAGGACCAAATATACTACTGTCTATAAGAAGAAATGACTTCCTAAACAGTAACTGAAAATACTTAGAGTTAAACTTGCTGTGGATTTTGTCTTGGCAGTTGTCATTTTACATTATTTGTCAAAGGAAATGTGTTTGGCAGTTAAAAATCTTTCCTTAGATTTAGTGGTGAACTTTAACCTCTTAAATAAATGTTAGTATATCAGATTGTGTCCTTGAAAAATATTTTACGTGTATGAATCATGACAACGTCTAAATCTTTACTATTCTTCTGGCAAAAGCATCAGTAAGAGAGAAAGCGAAAAAAGAGAAGTATAGCCTTTATGTCAGAAAAACATTCTTTTTAGCTGCTTACTTTCTCATGAAAAGTAAAGATGTTTACAGTGTATGCCAAGTTTTCAGTTTCTGTATAACAACAGTTAGAGGTTCTAATCATATTGAAAATTGTGTTATAATGGTCTGAGCCATGTTGCTAGGAAACAATAGGTTCCAATTTTGTATTCCTGCTCTCCTGTGCTGAAAAGTGACTGGATACTGTACAGGTTCATATTCTCTGGCTGCAGTTAAATGGTCTTTTGCATTTTGCTCTGGCTTTCAGGCCAGAAGCATGCATTTTTCTACAAGAGCATCACAACAACATGCTGTAAATATTTAAAGTTAAACATTATGTGTTGATATTTGAAAGAAAAGTACTTTGAATATTTCATTTTTAAAAAATAAAATTGCAAATGAACAATGCGTCCCATTTATTCATGCGCCAAACTGCATTCTCAAGTCAGTCTGGTCACCTGAGATAGGAAAAGTGGCTCACTAACAGCGACAATAAAACCGCATCATCTTGAAAATGTAGGTACAGAAATCAAAAAGTCACTAATCCCAGGCAGACATCTCTTCATTTTTATTTTTCATACAAATAGGATCTCTGACACAAATGAACATTTAATAAACAAAGAAGAGTAGCTGCTGCAAATTTAAATGCCTCTAGGCTATGACTTTTAAAAAGGCTTCACTCTCCTTTTGGTGCCTTTCTCAGCAATAGAAAGAAAATAAAAAATTATAAAAACAGGGTGGGAGAGATACAGGAGTTCAGGGTGTCTAAATGCATTGGCAAAACATGAATGTTGGGGCGGTGGCCAGTGGAGAAGGGTGTCAGGGAGGGGAGGCAATCATGAAACACTAAAAAGAATCCTCTGCAATTACAATTGCTGTTTGGCACTTGTTTTTCACAAGAAGACATTTACAAGTGACACTGGGAAATCTGGCCAACAGATCTTCAAAAATTCATCTTGATACTAGTGGAGCACATATAGTCCAAACAGCGCATTACTGAAACTTACTTGAAATCCTGCAATTTACACCATTTCACAATGCCCTGCTCCTTTTTATGTGTATACACACACATGCACACAGGCACACACACACACACACACACAGTTAAAAGAATCATGGAACAGAAGATAACCTTGATCATCTCAACACAACCCATCAGTAAAAAACAATAGGGGTAGGGGATTGTTAGTATCAATCATCTGGAATTCTTTTTCAAAATATGCATCCCGCTTCACACTCAGGGTATTTTCTTAAAGGGCAGGAGCTCCTATAGAGAGAGAATTACTAAAGGAAATGGGAGATTTTTGCATATCCCTTCCCTATTCACCCTCCCTTTTAAAGATCTGTGAATATCAATAAATATTATTTAAACATTCAGTGATATTACTACCTTACATTTATACATATATATAATTACACACACACACATATATACGCAAATTCTTGTACCTTAATAATCTTGTGAGGTTAGTACAACTTAATTATTCCTACTTGGCAAATGCAATAACAGTAACAGACGGACTTACCTAAGGTCACATGGATAATCAGTGACAAAGATGAGAAAAGGTGCGAGTTGAACAATGAGAATACATGGAGACGAGGAAGGGAACATCACACACCAGGACCTGTAGGGGGGGTGGGTGAGGGGGAAAGGGGAGGGAGAGTATTAGGACAAATACCTAATGCATGTGGGGCTTAAAAGGACAGGTTGATAGGTCCAGCAAACCACCATGGCACATGCATACCTATGTAACAAATCTGCATATTCAGCACATGAACCTCAGAACTTAAAAATTTTTTAAAAATAAAAATAAAATGGCCCACCAGGTGACTTAAAAAAGGGAAAAAAAAGTCAGATCTCATGCATTCCTGCTTTTACTCTCTCTGTCCAAAACAGAATGTGATACATAGTGCTGTCTTTTATCATCTTGTGAGAAAACAGTTCTATTTCTGTGTGTATGTGTGCAACCAAGATGTATATATATCTCAATTCCACATATATTAACAGACTCTATCCAGACAGTTGGTCAGGCTTATATCTTCCTACATTAAAAAAATTTTCATTTAAGAACTAAATGACCTAATGAGAAGAATTCAGCCTTTTACTACAAGTTTAGTCAATGACCTCAAATTATGAAAATGTCCAAACTGTGTAGTTTAACTTCCCCAGTGGTTGTAAACTGCAAAATAATGGATCCCATTTACTGCAAGAGAAAACATAGGTGTCAAAGTTGAATTTATAGCATCCTAACAGGAAGACCAGGTATCCTATAACCTTGAAATGCTCAAAGGTTGAAATGCTCAAAGGCAAATATGGATTTTACTAGTAGTAGACTTTGAATTCTGAGCTTAACAAAGCGAGTCAAATAAAACATAAGCTGATGTTGAAACATTCTTAACATAGTTTAAAGCTGTTTCTCACATTTTTAATTCTGTGTCCATTCTACCCCAAAGAATATCTTCAACCTAGCCCTTTATTTAGAGCAGAGGACTTAATCAGAGGCATTCTCTATAGACTTATTCTACCTGTGCACTACCACAAAGTTTCCGTGACTGTAACAGCCAAACAATTACCTAAGCTCGTCTCCCAACTGACCTTATCTCTTAAGAACAAATTTCAGAGGAAATGAGTAAGTATTTGATAAGCTGTCATGTCCCTTTTGGGCTTGCTGACACTTTTTTTTCCCCGAAGAGAGCTGCACACTTGGAAATATATTGTGCATTTTTCTACCTTGACTCAGCATCTTATAATATGTTAGCATGGCAATATTTTAGATATGGCAAGGATATGACCTTTCTGTAAAGGTGCAAGTGATTATGTACTGGAAAATAGCAAGGATGCTCACGTTGGGAAAGAAAAGGTGTAAAAAAAACTTGACGAGTAAAAGGCCAGCCAAAGACAACAGAGAGTGGGCTCATCAACAGGGAACTTTGACAGCAACAAAATCAGAAAAACACTTACCTTTTCCAGGGAATCAGTCCAATAAGATAAGTAAGATAAGCTTCATCAATTATCAATGCTTTATTTGGTTTATTAATAGCATCAGTCTCTGAATAGTTTTATAAGAAATATTTCAAGACAAATTAGGTAAATAAAGCTTTCAAACACTTTATTTAATGTGAAAGACTACTGATGATTCAAAAAGCTGTTTTTCAAAAAAAAAAAAGGCTCTTGGAAGTGAACATGCAAACATAATTCATACGTTTAGGATTATTCTAGAATGAACACATAATAAAGAGTTAAAATTAGTTACACCTATTACAATGGAGACTCAAGCCATATAATCAAAAACTATTAAACATATGCAATTTATTTTGAAAGCAGGATTTTAAAATTCCTTTACAAGTTAAAGTGATGCTTTTACCTCAAGAAATGATAAACCACCCATAATGCATTACTGGGGCCATACTCCACTTTTGTACTCCCACGGCATCCATATTAAATACTCAGAAATCAGGTCTTGCCAGCACATGGAGAGTAGCTCTCTCTCTCAGCAGTTCACTATTTAAAAACCAAGTTCACCAACACTCATACACAACCCAGAATTCCAAGTTATTATTTTACAGTGAAGCTTAGCCTTTTCATATGGACCATGGACCACAGTATTTGTGTTGGCTCATTCTGCCTCTAAAGACCAGATCTATCCACCTCTAAAGACCAGATCTATCCACCTCTAGAGACCAGACCTACCTACACACGGGGAACCCCGCTTATCATGTACTTGTCAAACTTTCATTGGTATTGTTTCCTTGTCTTTCATTGTTATTTTCTTTCACTGTCTTTTATTGTTACTGTTTTCTCCTCCAACGAGACAGGTAACTGAGAGCAGGGATCAGGTGTTTTTAATTCTATACCCTCAGTGCCCTATTATGTTTGTTGAGTGAATGAATTCTGTGAGCCCTGTAGCAAAGTGACATATAAAATCACGAAAATATAAATGTAAGAAGAAAATACTGCATAAAATTCTGACTCTCATGTAGGTTTCAATCATTTGGAATTGTTAAAAAATTAATATAACCATAAACTTTCCAGTGGTCTTGTAGGGTAACTTTAAAAGGAGGCTGGTTACAAATGAGTTATTCATGAGCTGCAGCTGCTGAAGTTTCCCTTCAAAATGAGGTGCTGCATGTAGTAGAAACAACTGTGGCAGAGGTAAACGAAGAAAAACCCACTTCATTGGATTTGCAATACAATTTCAAATCCTGTAGCATCAAATACGATAAATATTTTTAGAGTATATTTAAAATTATAAGATTTTAAACTCTAGGTTGGCCTATGGATTTTACTGTCCAACATCAGAACACTGGGCAAGAAGGTTGCTTTCAGAATTAAACATAAATTCTTCACTCTGTCTAGTGCTTGTTTTAGCACACAGTAAACAGCTTCAAAAATCCCGAAAGAGCCTATGATACCATAGCTAGTGGAGAAATTGGCAAAGACAAGAGACACCAGCCAACTTCCCACCATACAATCAAGCAAGACATTTTAAAATTAGTAGCTATCAAATAATATTTCACTGAAAATGGAGCTTTTCACAAAAACCGAGGATTATTTTTATTTATATTTGGCAAGAATTGACATTAATCTTTTATAAAGTATTCATTATGCTTTAAATTGTTTCCCATTTGTAAATATGATAACTGAAAATAACCTATGAATTCCTTTTACCCAATCCTTATTTCAAAGCTCCTCACTATGTACAGAAGTCCATTTCAGCTTTGACATCATGCTAGATGCTTCCATTACAGGACTACAATGGCTTTAGAAATGCATTTGTAGCTCACCGAACTGTATTATCTATAATATATAAGACTTAGCTATATATTTAAATTACAGAAAATAAAGTACAAGGTATTTTATTTTTCTTCATGGGGCTTTCAAGCAGACATCAGGATCTTCTCTTATTCCTAAAGAAAAATAACAAAAATCAAGAAAAGATAAATTTACAAACTATTAAAATTACAGATTAACTCAAACATAATATTTCCACCTGCATAAAACTCACAATGACACAACACAATAATATACCTTAAGCAACTTATTTTAAACTGAGTTATAAAGAATAGAATACGGGGCAGAAAAAAAAAAAAATTCGCCAACTTGGAAATTAGAACTCTATTTGCATTTGTATTATAAAGGCTAACTATTCATTAATTTAATTCACCACTCGAGTCTAATTGTCAGTTTATGCCTGACCCTAGGTCCCTGTCAAAAAGGGACATAATAACTCATTTTTATTGTTTCAGTCAAGGCCTATCCTCCTACTCTAAACAAATGATAAACCCCATTCGAATAGAGGAGTAAACAGTCACATATCAGATAGCTACAGACATTGGCTGGTATCCGTCTTTAGCACGACACATACACTAAAACAGGTTCGCTAGGATATGTAACAATTTGTGCCAGTGGAATAATAAAGTCTACTATTTAATTTCCTTTGCCTCAGAAGAAAAGTCATTAATTCAAGCACCACTAATTCAGAAATCAGAATCATGTGTTCCAGGCTAACATTAGCTTTCATGTCCCTGAAGGAAAAAATAGTTTACCTAAGCAAAGGAAAGGACCCCCAGGTGTTCTCTGAATTATACTCTCTTTCACATTATTATTGTCTGAATTAGTGAAGTGAAATGATACATAGCTACCTATAAAAGGGATGAGAACAAGATGAGACAGATAAGAGCAGTCAGGCTTATAGAATTTTGATGTTTTTACAGAGATTCATTAAAAGTTTATAGAATAATAGATTAAAATTATAGCATATACATTATCACCTCTCATTTGACTTGCTGGCCACATCTACTTTTTCATTGCATTTTTCTTACATAACTTCTAATTTGATTATATGGTTATGAATAGGTTGACTCATAACTCACCTTCCAAACCCTGTCAAAAATTAAGAGTAAATCATACCTGTAGTACCTTGTGTACTTCTAGCT
This sequence comes from Ateles fusciceps, assembly GCA_036589455.1. Lineage (NCBI taxonomy): Eukaryota > Metazoa > Chordata > Mammalia > Primates > Atelidae > Ateles > Ateles fusciceps. The sequence continues at coordinate 730,799 of JAZHEH010001038.1, forward strand.
GATGACTTCTTCTCAACTGGATACTGCAGAGGTATTACAATGCCTTGATCTGGCTTCTGAAATGCTGAAATGAGATTTTTTATTTTCCGGAAATATCTTTTATGTACCCCAGGTGCTGTCTGGAAAATAAAAGGCCAAGCAAATTATTTACCTATCTCATAATGATACAAAAAGACCTACAAAATGTGCTAGGGATGCTAAGAGACGTAACATTTGTGTAACTTGTTGAAATATTTGAAAACATGAGGAAGAAGGAAAAACAACATTCCAGAAGAGCTTACTTTGGTTGGCTGAATTTCCCTGCAAGAGGAGCTAATGAGCTGTCGTTTCAGTTCTCCCAAGGGTGGTATTAGTTTGTACAAGCTCTTGCTCATCGCCCTGCCCTTCCTCTCCTGCTCCCCATCAGACATCTCAAACCTCTGAGGGTATACAGGCCATTACCCACAATGAATTCACCAACAGAGGGGATGCAGTTAAACACACACACACACAAAACATAGATCCTACAGGTCATTAATAAAAAGCCTGAGGGAACAACAACAAAAGAACCAACAACCCATCCTCCCTGACATCATTCCACAATATAAAATGCTACACAGGAAATTAAAAAATGGCTGTTATGTATACACACAGTGCACAGCTAGTTCAGTTCTCATACTCTTTCACCTCATAATATTTCCTGCGTCATTCTTCATGTTAAATTTTTTTCCTCCTTGGGAAACTTCCCTATACTCCCAAAATTGTTCTCTCCATCAGCACATCACTGTAACAAGGTGTTCTCGATGACATGAAAATGAAAGACTATATAAGGTCACCTTTAGTTATTTGTTTGTTTTTAAAGAGACACTTATTTGCAGGTGACTATTAAAATGTGTTCCTTTCCTGTCATCAGTTGTCTTGCAAAGACACTGCCTGAAATCAACAACAATTTCCTGCAAAAGCTTGAGGCATCAGCTTCAGGCATCAGCTCAAAACTGTCATTTTACATAAAATAAGATAGTATTGCTATGAGCAATGGAACAATGACTAGTATTTTTTAAAAAGTTGTTTTTCAGCTATTCCATCTGGAAGATTTTTGAGGTGGGAGCTGTTTGGTTTTCTTTTAAGAATTTAATCAGAAAATATGAAGGCTGGCATGAAGACTTTGTCAGCTAGACAGTGGTATGCTGAAGATAGCACACTACACTACCCATTGTAACACTGAGTCATTTCCTTACATTGGGGTAAGTAATACTTCATTGAAAACATGACAAAAATTCTTTTTTAGCTCTATATTAGTGTTCAGCCATATGATCACAGTAGATGTAGAACACTCTCTCACCCAGCTCCACCCCACTCTCTCACCTACCCTCCAACTTCCTTTTTTTTTAGAGACGGGATTGCTCCATGTTGGTCAGACTGGTCTCAAACCCCGACCTCAGGTGATCTGCCTGCCTCGGCCTCCCAAAGTGCTGGGATTACAGGCATGAGCCACCGGGCCACCTTCCTAAAGCTCCATTGAGACCTCATCCATTCTTGCAGACAAGTCCAAACAGTTCTCTGGTTCCAAGATAGAATCTCCAAATTGCAAAGGCAGGCCATAGGCATAAATTGCCTCCTTATACTTTCCTTAGGGCACTTTCTCATTTTCAAAGCACGTTCCTATCCCTTACCTTCACCATTTCCTCACAAAATGGCAATTATTGGCTGATTCGCTTATTCCCATTTGACAGATAAAAAAAAGTGAATGCAAAGAAATTAATCAGCTTGCCCAAAGTCACACAGACAACCAGAGGCAGAACTGGCTCTGAATCCCAGGACCCAGTCTCTTGTCTTTCAGATTAGAACTGAGCCAAACAGGATCTAGCGAAACTAGCGTCATCAACCAAAGAGAACCTGTACACTCCACAAGTGTGGAAAGATTTCAAACCACACATCTTTTTAGCTGTTCTTGTGGCTTGTAAAACCATTTACCAACAGAAGCATAGCCGGGTGCAGTGGCTCATGGGAGGCTGAGACGGGTGGATCACCTGAAGTCAGGAGTTCAAGACCAGCCTGGGCAACATGGTGAAACCCCGGCTTTACTAAAAATATGAAAATAAGCTGGGTGTGATGGCACACACCTGTAATCCTAGCTACTTGGGAGGCTGAGGCACGAGAATCACTTGAACCTGGGAGGTGGAGGTTACAGTGAGCCGAGATTGCAACACTGCATTCCAGCCTAAGCGATGGAGTGAGACTGTCTCAAAAACAAAAATAAAAAAACACACAGAAGCATCATTTATATGTAGTTAACACTTGATTATCCATGCTAACAGAGAGGAATATTGGATGTGTGGAAGCTATTTGAATTGGGGGATCCGATGTTTCATAAGCAAATGACTGATCTAATTTACAGTATTTTACTTAGATTAATAAGGAAAATTATTTAACATCTGCTGATCTCTTGATGATCATATACCCAGTAAAGCCTGAAGACACTGATGTCAACTGGGTGATATCAGTATATTTTTAATAATGTATTGCCAACAATTCACATATTAATAAATGAAAGTAGACTATAGAATTATCTAAACAATTCAGCAAAATTTTAGCCTGAGTCATATAATACACTAGGCAATGATTTAACCTAAAAGTCTCTCTTAAAACTAGAAATACACATGATATCTGTATTTCATAATTCAGTGGGGCCAGGGTTCAATTTTATTACACTCTTTAAAACAAATCTCACTTACCTAGCTTTCTAGCACAATATTTGCATAGGTGATGGCGTGCTACTGCCCTGATTTTTCCTGCAGCATGGCAAACTAAAACATTGTTCCAAAAATCAGTATTTATATCTATCATTTACCCAATTTTGAAAATACATTTATCACAAGAATTGGACCACTGACAGCTCTCATCCTGTCACTGAACTCAGCTATTGTTCAAGTTTTCACATCTCCATACTGTCACCTTTTAGTTATCGATGAAAACATGTATTAGATCACAGCTGGTCTTCAATATGCTCTAGAGAAATTTCTTCCAGTCAGGTGGTATGAGCTCTGAGAATACACACTAGTTTAATATTCACCTTAGAAAAGCACTGCTAAGAAAGTAAATTTAGTAGATAGAAAAAATGCAATATGCATTTCAAAAATTAAAGAATTTTTTGAACTATTTTCTATTTGGGGATAAGTCATGCCAATCTTCTGCTCTCTTGGTGCATAAAATTACAATATTATTACATAAACAAGGTCAAATCAGACACAAGGATGAGGGGGCTTTTGTGTTCAATAAGCCCTCTTCTTTAACATGGTCACAAGCATGTAACAATCTGCATATGATGTTATACTCAAAATGCAGAAAAACAAGTTTAAAAATAAAGTTGTTAAACCCTAAGAATTTAAGATCCTTTCCTTACATAATATTCTTCAGGAGCTGAAGGGTATTTCTCTAGGGAGAATAAATATTTCTGGTGAAATAATACACAAATATATATATATATGTACATATGTGTAAGTATATATTACACATGACTATTCTTCATAATAAAGTTTAATTTCTTATTCAATCATCTCTGCAGTGATACACAGAATCTTTTAAACAGATTTAAATAGTTTTGATTAGAAATGGTATAACTTTTTCTTTAGTTAGTATTATAGTTTTAATGATCCTTACATAATAAAGCAACAGTGTGTTTAAAAACTTGCCCTAATTCATCTCAGTGGTTCAAAACATTTGTGGTCTATAAATTGAACTTGCCAATTTACTGATCAATTAGTAAACCTGAGAGCTATTTTAACTTTTTAAAGTCTAGACTTCAGAATATTTTAAATGCATAGATTTGGTTATGGATAGGAGTTGTGGCAATTTTTAGGAGTTCACTTTTTTGAGGGCTCACTGTGTGCCATGCCCTGTGGCAAAGAGTTTCTTTATGTGTCTTATCTTATTTACTCTTCAAAATGAGCCCTATGAGTAAGGGAGTACTCTTCGGCTCAGTTTACAGATGAAGAAACTGGCTCACAAAAAAGTCAAGTAACCTGCCCAAGATCATAGACCTATCAGAGAGGAAGGGGGACCAGGCCTGGAACCCAGATTCACCTGGTAACAAAGCCTAGTCTCTTCCACTGCTAACTGTTTAATTTCCAGTTATAGCCCCCCAAGGACATTACAGTCGCTTAGAAAACAAGCACCATGTTTTTTAATCTCCCATAATACCAACACTCATATTGGTATCATTTGGTAAGTAATTGCTCATTTAATTATTTTACCTATTTTTGATATGCTTTCTAAGATTTCACATAGTCACTAAAAATTTGACATAATCCTTCAACTTTTTTATCTTTCTCCCAAATTCATAAAACTCTGTAAAATGGTAGCTAAACAGGACTGGGACCACAATTCTCTAAAGCTTTCTTAATGATCCATGAACAATTTTGGATTGGAGCTTTAGTGATTTAAATATTATGAATACTTAATAATGTATAATTTGTTCTTTTATAAAACCAGCTTAAATTTCAAACACTTCCTTGACACCACAGAAGCAAAAATAAATAAAACTATACCTCAGCACTCCAAGAACCTGTTTCTGTCTGGGACACTCGGTATGTATAAATGTAACCATGATACCTGTGAAAGAATAAACTTCCATTACTGAAAGATTCCAAAAAAACAATGGATGCTGTAAATGTGAGTTTACAAATGCATATAAATATCACATATACTGGGACACACGTATATGGTGCCATTGCATTCACAGGAAGCAAAGAATAGTGAATTTAACCAACTTGTCTCCATATTATATCTGCCCAATCACAGTTTCTAGTGAGATTTATCTTTTCATTTTTTGAAATATGGAAACTCATGTTCCTAAAGATTTGTCAAGTTGAGAGACTGTTTGGACAGAAAGAAACTACAACAGGGACCCATTGTAATTGATAAAACCATGAATTATTAGATAGTTTTAACAAACAATAGACTTATTTTTTATTTTTTTAATATTTTATTTTTTATTAACAAATAATTTTACATATTCATGGGGTACATATTTTGACATGTACAATGTATTTTTTAAGTACATATACAACTTTAAGGTGCAAATATTTCACTGGGAGAATACACTATCAGGCCCACATTAATAATTATTAATATTAATAATATAGTTATAAATATAATAGGATAATTATTAATAATATTAGTTATAAATATAGCATAGTTATTAATATTAATATTGGTTATAAATATAATAGCAATATTATAAGGATATAATACTATAATAAAAATATAATAACTATATTCTTATAAAATTACTATCATAATATATAGCCATATAATATTACTGGAGTCATGCATCACTTACCAAGGGGGATACATTCTGAGAAGTGCATTATTAGGTGATTTCATTGTTGTGCAAACATTATAGAGTGTACTTACACAAACCTATATGATATACCAGCTAGGCTATGTGGTATAGCGTATTACTCCTAGGCTACAAACCTCTGTAGCATGTTACTGTACAGAATGCTGTATGCAATTATAACAAAATGATAAATATTTGTCTATCTAAACCTATCCAAACATAGAAAAGGCAAGTAAAATACTGTATAGAAGATAAAGAATGGTATATCTGTTGAGAGTACTTACCATGAATGGAGCTTGCAGGACTGGAAATTGCTCTGGGTGAGTCAGTGAGTGGTGAGTGAATGTGAGGGCCTAGGACACTACACTACTAGAATGTTATGAACACTGTAAACTTAGGCTACACGAAATCTATTTTAAAATATTTGTATTTCTTCAATCATAAATTAACCTTAGCTTCCTGTAAGTCTTTTACTTCATAAACTTTTTTAAACTTTTTGACTCTTACAGTAACACTTAGCTTAAAACACAAACACATTGTACAGCTGTACAAAACTGTTTTTCCTTATATCCTTATTCCATAAGCTTTTTCTGTTTTTAAATTTTTTATTATATATTTACTTTTTTATTATTACTATTTTTTTTTTTTTGAGACAGAGTCTATCTCTGTCACCAGGCTGGGATGCAATGGCACAATCGTGGCTCACTGCAACCTCCACCTCCCAGGTTCAAGCGATTCTCCTGCCTCAGCCTCCCGAGTAGCTGGGACTACAGGCGTGCACCTGGCTAATTTTTGTATTTTTAGTAGAGATGGGGTTTCCCCATAATGGCCAGGAAGGTCTCGATCTCTTGACCTCATGATCCACCTGCCTCAGCCTCCTAAGGTGCTGGGATTACAAGCGTGAGCCACCGTGCCCGGCCTAAATTTTTTATTTTATTTCTTTTTTTCTATTTAAACTTTTTTATTAAACACTAAAACACTAATACACACATTAGTCTAGGCCTACAGAGGGTCAGAATCATCAGTATCACTGTCTTCCAGCTCCACTTCTTATCCCACTGCAAGATCTTCAAGGGCAGTCACACATGTGGACCTGTCATCTCCTATGGTAACAATGCCTTCTTCTGGAATACCTCCTGAGGAACCTGCCCAAGACTGTTTTACAGCTAACATTTTTTAATATAAGTAGGAGTAGATTCTAAAATAATGATAAAATGTATAGTACAGTAAATACATAAACCAGTAACACAGTAATTTGTGATCACTATCAAGTGTTGTGTACTGTATGTAATTGTGCTATACTTTTTTTGTGTGTGTGAGATAGAGTCTCGCTTTGTCACCCAGGCTGGAGTGCAGTGGCACGATCTCAGCTCACTGCAACCTCCACCTCCTGGGTTCAAGCAATTTTCCTGTCTCAGCCTCCTGAGTAGCTAAGGCTACAGGCACACACCACCATGCCCGGCTAATTTTTGTATTTTTAGTAGAGACGAGGTTTCACCATATTGGTCAGGCTGGTCTTGAACTCCTGACCTCAGGTGATCCACTGGCCTCAACCTCCCAAAGTGCTGGGATTACAGGCGTGAGTCACCATGCCCGGCCTGTGATATAGTTTTATACAGCTGATAGCACAGTCAGTTTGTTTATTACCAATGTCATCACAAATACACAAGTGATGTGACATTACAATGGCTACAACATCAGTAGGTGATAGGAATTTTTCAGTTCCATTACAATCTCATGGGACCACCATTGTATATGCTGTTCATCATTAACAAAAATATTACCATATTGTACATGACTACATTACTATATGACTCTATAATATATTATAAATGAAGTAATAGCAAAACAATATGAATTAAAAACAAGTGCTGCTTGTTTTTATTATACTTTTGTGGAAAAGCAAGTCTAAAATGCTATAAACTAGGACTATCTCCAAAGTGCCTTAGTTGTAATTTTATTTTCCTAAAAGAAGCTTATCCTTTTAAATGGGGTAAATATTCTCTCCCATTACTCAGTTTATATCTATATTATATATCTGTCTAATTGGTTTCTACTACATGCCAAGAGTTTTACATGCTGTATTAGTCTGCTTGGCCGCTGTAACAAAATACTGTACATTGAATGGCATAAATAAAAGAAATTTACTTGCTCACAGTTCTGGAGGCTGGAAAGTCCAAGATCGAGGTGCCAGCAACATAGGTTTCATTTTGAGCCCTCTTCTCTTGGCTTGTGAGTAGCTGACTGCTTGTTGTGTGCTCACACACCCTTTTCTCTTGTAATAAGGCCCCCAATCCTATCAGAGTAGAGCCCCACTGTTATGACCGCATTTATCCTTAATTACCTCCTATCTCCAATTACAGTCACATTGGAAGTTAGAGCTTAAACACATTTTGGGGGAACACAATTCATTCTAGATCATTCCACTCTTGACCCCCAAAACTCATGTCCTTCTCACACTTATACCATCCCAACGACCTCACAAGAAATTAACTCATTCTAGCATCAACTTAAAACCTAAAATCCAAAGTCTCATCTAAATAAAATTAGATGTGGGTGAGACTAGCAATAATACTCTTCTTGAGGCAAAATTTATTTCCACCTGTGAAACTATGAACCAGATAAGTTGTATGCTTCCGATGGTGCTACCGGAAGAGGATACACATTTCCATTTCAAAAGCGAGAAACTGGAAGAAATAAAGGGGTCACGGGTCCCAAGCAAGTCCAAAACCTAGCAAGGCAAACTCCATTAGCTCTTAACGCTCAAGAATAATCTTTTTTGATTCAACGCTCTACCCTTCAGGTCCACTGGAAAAGCAGCATCACCCTCCCAGCTCCATAAGGTGGCCACGTCCTGTAGCTAGGGTGATGGCCCCACCCATATGGCTCTGCTGGATGTCAATCTCACTTTCTGAAACCAAGGTAGAGGCAGCATTACCCTCCAGGCCCTGTGCACTCTGGGCCTGTAGTAGGAATGGCAGCCCTGGCGATCTCAGAATCATCCTCAGGGTCATTCTTCCCTTTTCTTGAAGGATAAAGCATGTTTGCAGACAAATAACTATACCATACTGTCCTGTTCCCTTTGGTCCAAACTGGTAATATTTCTGCTGCTTTTATCCAAACTCTATTCCTAACTTCTGCTGAGATGACTGGTTAACATAATAGGTATTCTTAAGGAGTGATAGGTAGTCCAGCCACACCCTTAGTGTTACCTCCAGAACAAGCTTCCTCATTTATTGCAATACACATAGGCTCAGAATTTTCTAAAGGTTTAAGTTCCAGTGTCTTTTTGCTTAACAATTCCTTCTTCAATTCATCTCTCTCCTTTCATTTTACCATAAGCAGTCAGAAGGAACTGAGTCACTCCTTCAACGTTTTGCTTAGAAATCTCCTCAGATAAATAGTCAATTTTACTACTCAACAAATTCCACCTTCCGGAAAATACTAGAACACAGTATTTTGTGGAAGTTCTTTACCATTTATAACAGGGAACACCTTCTCCCAGTTTGCAGTAACATGTTCCTGATTTCCATCTGAGACCTCATCAGAATAACCTCCAACATCTATAGTTCTACCCAACATTCTGTTCATAGCAGTCTATGCTTTTTTCTAGCATACACCTCAAAACTCCTCCAGCCTCTACTCATTACCAAGTTCTAAAGCCACTTCCACATTTTTAGGTATTGGTTACAGCAGTACTCCTTAGTACCAAAATCTGTATTGGTCTGTTCAGGCTGCCATAACAAGATACCATAGACAGGGTGACTTAAATAACCAAAATTTATTTCTCAAAATTCCGGAGGCTGGAAAGTCCAAGATCAAGGTGCTAGTAAGGTAAGTTTCATCTGAGGCCTCTCTCTTGGCTTGTAGGCAGCTGCCTTCTTGCTGTGTGCTCATATGACCTCTTCTTTGTACGTGCATTCTTCCTCTTCTCATAAGGTCACCAGATCTATCAGATTACGGCCCCATCCTTATAATCTCATTTAATCTTAATTACCTCCTAGAGGTCCTATCTCCAAATACAGGTATATCGGAGGTAAGGGTTTAAACATTTAGGAGGAAAAAAAGTTAAGTTTATATCACATGCGTTATCGCCTTTGGACCCCACAAAAATCCTATTAGCTTTATATCGCAAAATTCATTTTATAGAAGAGGAAACTGAGACTTTGAAATGTTAAGTAACCAAAGTTAGACTAGAGATTAAGCAGCAAATATGGGATCTGAATCAGGCCCATTTGACTCTAGAGCCCCAATTCCTGATCCCCCACACTGGAATGGATGTAGATTATGTATTCTATTTTAGTATATATGTAATGCTACTTAATTTGCCTAATAAACTTTTATTTCATAAAACAGTAAGGTAAACTTTATAATGAATTGTTTCAGATTTTGAATGTGAATCTAAATCAATATGGTTTTATTTAATACATTTTCTGATTGCCATTCTTGGGCACAAGTTTGGGTCAATAGAGATATTTGGTTAGGACACATGCTTTTTCTTCTAATGGCATCTTGCTCTGTCACCCAGGCTAGAGTACAGCGGGGTGATCATAGCTTATTGCAGCCTTGCTCTCCTGGAATTAAGTGATTCCCCCTGTCTTCGCCTCCCAAGTAGCTGCCACTACAGGTGCACACTGCTGTGCCTAGCTAATTTTTTTTTTTTAAATTTCTGTAGAGACAGGGTCTTGCTCTGTTGACCACGATGGTCTTGAACTCCTGGCCTCAAGCTATCCTCCCACCTAGAACTCCCAAAGTTGTAGGATGACAGGTGTGAGCCACCACACCTAGTCAGGACACACACTGAACTCTGGTTAAAATCAATATGTTTACAAGCAGAGGATCGTGCTTGACTTGTTGATCACGTTTATCATTAATCCCCTTTGGAAATGAAAGTATTTAAATATGTGAATTAAATTACTATATCTTTCATCAATATCCATCAGGACTGATTACCTAAAGGACAAAAAAAATCTGAAACACACTAATCAGATTTATGTGATTCGTGACACTGGACAAAAGGCCATTTAACTACTGATGTGGATTATATGTTGTTTTATTTTATATGAAGGATTGCCAGAATATGTAGATCATATATAAAATAGCTTGATATATGTCTATATATAATATGCTGAATAAATATACAATATTACAATGTTAAAGTCTTTTTTTAAATACTTGAAATCAACCTCAAAGCCCACTGACTTCAGCAAGTACTCTATGGGGAACAAGGCAAGAGCTTTGATTTCTATTTTTCACCATGGGAACTCAAAACATAAGCCTTTAAGTGATTTTCTTAAAGCCACATAGCAAAATCAAGATGGAAGCAGTGAAACAGCATAGGTTCTTAGTTCCATTTTCCCTATGGGAAATGATTAATGGCAAAAATTCAGTATCATAAGGGTGATGTGGAGATGCATTATTTAAAATCACAGCAACAATGTAAGCAGAATGGTAAGCAACCAGTTTTCCACTTTCTAAAACAGTGGGTCTCTAAAAAATACAATGACTATCTCCCTACTATCATTCAGACTTATTTAGTCAAAAGTAAAGGAGTCTGTTTTGAGAATTGTTTCCTAACAAATCTGATCTTATCTCACTTTCAGTTAAGCAGCAGGAACCTGAGTACCACTTCAAAAGTTCTTACCTCCTTCAGTCTCTGAACAACCTGGTGTCAATGGCACATAAAACTTCTGATGATTAACTCATCTAATATTAACAATTTCCCCCCACAACTCCTCCAATTTCTGAATGAGCAAAATTGTTTCACCCCTCAAATAGAACAGCAGTTTATGTCTTTCACTTTCAAGTTACTAAAGTAACTGACCGAGGATCTCCTGTAGTCAACTCCTACTATAATATGTCATGGATGGAAGGATCTAAAACAGTGCAACTCAAATTGCATTCCCAGGATAACAGCATCAACATCACTGGGAGCTTGTTAGAAATGTAGACTCTCAGGCCCCACCCAGACCTGTTAAATCAGAATCTGGATTTAACAAGATGCCCAGGTGATTTGCATGAACATTAAAGTTACAGAAGGACTCATTAAAATACGAAGAGAATGCCCACATCTCATTGGGAATATTGATGGCAACTTCCCTTATGTCAACCTGGCTTTTCCCACCTGCCCAGGGTACTTCTATGCCACCTCCTCCGTAGTCATTGAGTCTATGCTTTAAGAATGCTGTTTTATTTTATTTTCATATTTGATTACCCCTTTATTTCTTTCTCTTGCCTGATTGCCTTGGCCAGAACTTCCAATACTATGTTGAATAGGAGTGGTGAGAGAGGTATCCTTGTCTTGCATCAGTTTTCAAAGGGAATGCTTCCAGCTTTTGCTCATTCAGTATGGGCGGTTTAATGGGCTGTGGTTTAATGGGCAGTGGGTTTGTCATAAATAGCTCTTATTATTTTGAGATACGTTCCGTAAATACCTAGTTTACTGAGAGTTTTCAGCATGAAGCATTAATAGCCTACCAACCAAAAAATGCCCAGGACCAGATGGATTCACAGCCCAATTCTACCAGAGGTACAAAGAGGAGCTGGTACCATTCCTTCTGAAACTATTTTAAACAACAGAAAAAGAGGGACTCCTCCCTAACTCATTTTATGAGGCCAGCATCATCCTGATACCAAAACCTGGCAGAGACACAACAATTTTATTTTAATATAAGCTGAAGCTTTGTCAATTATTTCAGTCTTCATAGGACAGTGTTTCAGAACCATTTTTTCTTTCTTCCCCAATAAGATTTTCAGCGTTTTATTTTCTATAGCTTCTATTATAAACCAGTAATTTTGTAATATAAAATTAAACTAAAATATTGAATATGCTTTTTCAAACAAAACATACCCTGTCCCTGTCCATGGAAAATCACTGTTCAAACTGGCAAGTTATATAACAAGAGCTATAAAATCATACATATTTTTGACTGCATAACCTTGCTTATCTTCATACACTCCAAGGAAACAAGTCAAGAGGAAAAAGCAATTTGACAAAGACTTTCATACTAGCTCTATTTTAATAGTGAAAAAACGGAACTAACCTAATATGAGCAATAAGGAATAATTACTCAAAATAAGGGAATTGTTTTTGGATATAACCCCAAAAGCACAGGCAACAAAAGCAGAAATAGATAGATGGGATTACAACAAACTCAAAGGCTTCTGAACAGCAAAGGAAACAATCAACAGAGTGAAGAGACAACCTACAGAATGGGAGAAAATACTTGCAAACCATACACCTGATAAGGGGTTAATATCCAAAATATATAAGAAACTCAAATTACTCAATAGAAAGAAAACAAATAATCCTATTTAAAAATGGGCAACGGACTAAAATAGACATTTCTCAGAAGGAGATATACAAATGACCAACAGGTATGTGAAAAAATGCTCAACCTCACTAATCATCAGAAAAATGCAAATGAAACCACAACGAGAAATCATTTCACACCTGTTAGGATGGCTATTATAAAAAAGAAGACAAGAGAGGATGAAGAGAAGGGAACCCTTGCACACTGTTGGTGGGAATATAAATTAGTACAGCCATTATAGAAAACGGTATGAAAGTTCATCAAAAAATTAAAGATAGAACTACCATATGATCCACTGCTGGGTATATATCAAAAGCAAATGAAATCATCATGTCAAGGAGAAATCTGCACTTTCATGTATGTTATTCACAATAGCCAAGATATAATGCAATCAATCTACGTGTCTATCAACAGATGAATGGATAAAGAAAATGTGATGTATATACGCAATGGAATACTATTCAGCCTTAAACACAAAGGAAATCTTGTCATTTGCAACAATATGGATGAATATGGAGGATATTATGTAAAGTGAAAAATAAGCCACGTGCAGAGAGACAAATACGGCACAGTCTCACTTATACATGGGATCTTAAAAAGTTGAACGAATACAAGCAAAGAGTAGAATGGTGGCTGACTACCAGGGGCTGGTGGGGGCAGTGCAGGGTGGGGATTTGGAAATTTGGGTCAAAGGATAAAAAATTTCAGTTAGGAGGAAAAGTTCAAGAGATCTGTTGTACGACATGGCAACTATAGTTACAAACAATGCATTGTATTCTTGAAAGTTGATAAGAGAGTAGATTTTAAGTGTTCTCATCACAAAATATAAGTATGTGAGGTAATGCATATGCTAATTATCCCAATTTGGCTACCACATATGTATACATATTTCAAAGCATCATGTTGTACATAATACATATATACAATTTTTATTTGTCAATTTAGAAATAAATATATAAATTAGAGAAAAATAACGGATCATAGCAGAAACAATGGTTCAAAATTAAACTTTCTCTGTCAAAGGTGAGAGTTTAAACTATTATGCTGGCTGGGAACGATGGCTCACACCTGTAATCCCAGCACTTCGGGAGGCTGAAGTGGGCGGATCACAAGGTCAGGAGTTCGAGACCAGCCTGGCCAACATAGTGAAACCCTCTCTCTACTAAAAATATAAAAAAGAACTGTAATCCCAGCAGTTCAGGAGGCTGAGGCAGGAGAATCACTATAACCTGAGAGGTGGAAGTTGCAGTGAGCTGAGATTGCACCACTGCACTCCAGGCTGGGTGACAGAACGAGACTCCATGTCAAAAAATATAAATAAGTAAATAAAAAATATTATGCCAAAATTCAAAGGTATTAGAGTCCTAGATTTTCCCAAAAACTTTAAGTACATGAACTATGTTGACATAAAATGATAGTATGTGTAACAAGTGGACACAAGGAGATGCCACTCTGATTATAACTATTCAAAACTGTCTCTGTGTGTATATAAACTAGAAGTAAATTTAAACTAACATAAATGCATTCTTGCATGTTATTTTTCATATAGTTATTTCAGTGACTAATTTTTTTAAGAAAAAAGAAGCAGAATTACAATTTGGAGCCTTACAAACCTAGCCTAAGCAGATCACAACTCATAAAAATATAATTCATTTTTTAAAATTGTTACATCCCCTTTACGATTATATTTCCTCTGACTCCCTCCATTAATACAGGCAAACCAACAATGTAGTGTAATTTTAACTTCCTTCCCTCATTTAAGCTTCTTTGGACTTTTTGATAATCCTAGAATTTAAAATGTATCACTCCAAATAATTCAGAAAATGAATAATTGTTAAAGAACAGTGTTTTATCACTGCCATTAATTTACTTTAACTACTATAAAGCATGTGTTAATCTAGTCTCTACTGACATTGAAATTTGTCTTTATTTCATCAAAAGTTGTCCCTAACTGTTAAAAAAAAAAAAAAAAAAGTGTTCAGGTTAGAAATGGACAAGAAGCAACCAACCTGACTTATTTCTTATTTTCTTAATGGGTCAGTATTGGGGACAGATCCTTGTTTAGAACTGACAAAACCATATCAATTCCTTTTTTAATACCACTTCCAGGACTACACAAAAGTTTAGCTACATCTGACTTCTTCATGACACTGCAAATAAAGCAAGCCAGTACCTATGCCTTCTATGTCTATATGAACTAATGCCACATACAAAATTCAAGACACAACTATAATGATTTCTAACAGATGTTTCAGAACTTATATATCCGGAGGAATAATAGCCTACACAAAGCAATTATTATTGAGACTATACTCTGATTCAAGAGCTTTCCAAACATCCAATGACCCAAACTTTATTCTTTCAGAGACAATTTTAATTTTTGAAACAGTTGAAAGTCATTCAACTTCAAGTCTAAGGGTAAAACTATGTGATATTTTGATGAGTCATGAAAATAAATATAATCACTTCTTCCTCTGAACTTCCATATCAAGTTTTATTTATGTATACTTATGATGGTCTAACTTTGTATGATGACTATTTATAGAGCTTTTATTTATATTAATAAACACATATTACATGTTAACTTTACAAATATTAACTCATGTAATAATCGTCATAACAACCCTGTGAGAGTACTCTCATTATCACCATCTGCCATTTTACAGGTAAGAAATCCGAGGCACAGAAAGTTTAAGTAATTTGCCCAAGGTAAAACAGCTAGTTAAGGGTCACAGCTGGGATGCATACCCAGAGATCTGACTGGAAGATCTGGGCTTTTAACCACCATTCTAGGCTGCCCCTCTCTTATACTAGAGGGAATGTATTAACAAATTGGTCTTTAAGACAATTCCAAAAGCACAATTCTCAAAAACGGAGGGGAATCTGCTTGGACAGTTAGATAGAAGGAATAAGTTCTAGTGTTCAGTCATACATTAAGGTGACAACATCTTATGTATTTTTAAATTGCTAGAAGAGAGTACTTGAAATATTCCTAACACACAGAAATGATAAATGCTTGAGATGATAAATATCCTAAATACCCTGATCTGATCATTACACAATGCATACATGTGTTGAAACATCACAGTGTACCCTATAAATACGTACAATTATTATGTATCAAAAGTTTTTTGAAAATACCATTGGGGCTACATTACATTTATTAATAAACTAAGAATGATTTGTCATCTTTAAATAATTTAGTCTTCCCTTCCAATAACATGGTATGTCTCTCTACTTATAATTTTTTCATTTTATATCTATCAATCGTTTTATAGTTTTCTTTTTGTATGTCTAATACATTTTTTGTTATTTCTAGTTATTGTGTGTACGAATGTGTATGTCAATTTTTTTAAATCATAAATGGGATCTGTTTCCACTATATTTTCTGTTTCATAGGAAAACCACTGATTTTACGTATTCTTCTTGTATTTGTCCCGTGTACCAAATGCCCTTATTAATACAGATAGTTTTTTTTAAGTTTATCCTTTTTTAAAAAATGCATCAGGTTTCTTTACACTGAGGTACATATGTGCTCTCACATTTCTTCCCTTCTCACCCTTAATGTAGACAGCCATTGGGAAAGTTCTGACCGCCCCGCTGGGATTGTTTGATGGTGATAAGAGGAGAACTAATTTAAAGTATTTAAAATAATTAGCTCAAAAAATAGTTTATTTCCATAGTTGGCATCTTTCTAGACATATCTGCCTTTTTCTACTACTTATTTGATGGCAGATTTGGAAGAGAAATGCTGTTATAATTCTTCAGCTTCAAGGACACATAATGAAGTCATTTGACATATATGTCTTTAGATAAAAGCATAATTATCTTTTTGTCCTTTAAGTTTTAAAGGGACAACTGGGAATAAAGTGCCTATCAAACAACTGAGCTGGAGAAATGGGGGAGGAGCAGTGATGAAATAAAATTCCAGTTTATCAGTTGTAATAAAGGGGAACAGTGTGGCAAAGAACTTGAAATTATAACTTAACTTCACTTAGTGAGAAATTACAATTTAACTTACATTTTGTTTTGAATTCAATTGGATATGTGTCTTGGTGCCACATTTATCTTCATCATAACTTAGGCCACCAACATTATTTTCAATTTCCTGAATAGAATCCAGTGGCAAACTGAGCCTGAAAGGCAGACTAAGATTAAGTTTGCCACATAAACAACCAAAAGGACAATTCATGGCAAATAAACCAAGTACTGACTCTGGTTGACAATGTAAAATTAAAGTTGCAAGACTAGTCTGAAGACATCATTCAGCTTAAGCAAAGGGGGCATCTGGGTTGATCTCTTTCCTGTTCTCCCTACCTGGCCTCTTCCCTTCAGCTCCTTTCACTGCCCTTCTTCTCTCAGTGGACAGCTCCAGCCAACCTCTCTTCATCACTTTCCACCCTTTCCAACCTCTGGTAGCTATCATTTTACTCTCTTCCTCCATATGACTGGGGAATCCCACTACAGGGTATCTATCGAAAGGAAAGGAAATCAATCTATCAAAGGGATACTTGCGCCCACACATTTATCACAGCACTATTTACAGTAGCCGACATATGGAAGAGTACAACAACAGATGAATGGATAAAGAAAATGTGCTATGTATATACAATTGAATACTATCTAGCCATTAAAAAGAATGAAATCCTATTATTTGCAGCAACATACATAGAACTGGAAGTCATTATGTGAAGTGAAATAAGCCAGGCACAGAAAGACAAACATCATGTGTTCTCACTCACATGTGAGAGCTAAAACACTTGGTTCAATGGAATTTTTTAACTTAATAAAATGATTCTAGATTTCATTTTTAAGAACCAATGGATAAGAATAGCAAATAATTTTTAAAATATATTAAAACATTATCATACTATAGTGCTATCAGTACAAGAATAAATGGATCAATTGAGACAGATAGTCCAGAAACAGTAACTATTATATATAAGAATTTAATTTATGGTAAAGTAGGCTAGCAAATCAATGAATGGAGGTTGTATTTATAAATTATATTGGGACAATTGCTAGCTATCTGAAAACAAAATCAAATTAGATCCTTTATCCACATCAAAATAAAACTCCAAATGGAATTAAAGAGGTAAATGTAAACTAACAAAACCATAAATTTAAAACAAAAAAACTGAAGTGAAGTTTTACAACATATCTCAAGGGGGAAAGGACTTTCTAGGCAAGGAAGAAATGAAACACAAAGAAAACTAGCGACGTATTTGACTACTAAAAAGTTTGATTTTTGTATGCGTCAAAAAATGTAAGAGCAAACACCAAACTTAGAAAAGATACCTTGCAACAGATTAAGGATTTGTTTATATATCCATAAACTAAGGATTAGTTTGTACATATGTATATATACACACACATACATAAATTTACAATGTGTTAAAAAAAAAAAGGTATGATTCAACTGGTTAAATAAGAAAAATACATAAAAAGCCAAATCATGTGAGGAAATACAACAGTTTAGCAACCATATAAAATGACAGTCACTAACTAAAGGAATATAAAATGTGAAAAATAAAGTGATAGAGTGTAAATATAAAATAAAGAATGACACGCCAAATTTCAAGGGAAAATTTTCTTAACTACAATACCCATTTCTAGTGAGGGTGTAGTGAAATGGACACTCACGCATTACTGGTGAGCATGTAGATTGGAATAGCCATTTAGGAAAAATATCTCATGATAATGTATATATCAAGAATCCTAAGCTGTTTACGTTTTCTCACCTAGAAATTCTACATTGGAAATTCATTATAGTGAAATACTCATAAACACAAGGAAACTTTAATATACTGACATATGAATCCTGATGGAATTTATAATAACAAAAATATGGAATGATTCAAATGTCTAAAAGTAGGTGACTGGTTAAGCAAGATATGGTATTATTTTTTGCTAGCTGGCTGGCCTACCATGCAGCCATCACAAATAACATCTTAAAGTCATTTCTAAGAACATTATATATGAGTGTACTTTTTTCATTTTAAGTGGGAAATTGAAAATGTGGCAGAATACAATTATAAGAGCACACATGTTCAAAAAGAAATTCATCTTATTAAAATATAGAAGAAAATTCACTTTATTTTTTAATAATAGTTGTCTTAGGTTATAAAACTATAGATGGTTTTCCCTAATTTCTATTACCTATATTTTTCTAATTTTCTATAATGAAAGGTATAAGAAACTATTTTTAATACACTTATACAAAAATCTATATTTATTTAGAGAAAGTAATAGAAAGAAAAACATCACTTAAAATGAAGGTAAGCAAGCCTATAAATGGAAAACTAACTCCTTTAGTCCTTTATGAAGGAGTTCAATTTTCAATTTTCTAAATCAGAAACAGAAGAAAAGGCCATATCTGAAAGCCATGACTAGGAGGTTCAGAAACTGGGGAAAAGGGCAAGCATCATTTGAAAGTACGGTTTAAAGAACAGTTTTAAAGGCATATGAAATGTGTTATCTCTACAATAAAAATACAAAAACAATTAAATTAAATCTCAATTTAATTTATTAATTTATTAAATTTATATAAAATATAAAGCTCAATTAAATCTTCTTGGTTAATAGAAGTACACAAAAGAATGAGAAACCATTCTGAGTAAACCCTACAATCAATGCATGTTTATCAGCTATACCTTGTTGTCTATGTGCATATGACACCACTTATATTGTTATTTCGACTGCATATCATAAGCATAAGTGTTTTGTTTTAAAATGAGTACATGATTTATTTCTAAACAAAATTTGATTATATCATTACAGTGTAGCACCAAAAAGAGGAAATGAAATATTTATGTTTATCAAAAAGGACTCTCAACTCATAAACCTTGAGAAACTCTGATAAAAGGCAATGTATCCTTGTATCTTCCCTCCACAGCACACTCTGGCCATCACTCTAACAGTCTCATAAGACTTTGAGGCCCCAGTGTACCATTTGAAAGACATCGTAAGGGAACTCCCAATTTGCCCAGTATTTTCCACTACTTTACAAGGAGGTTTTCATGGAGAACTAAGGGTCATAAAAACTTGCATTTATGCAAGATTCACTTTGGGCAAAAACTTAAATGCTGAGAATTTCTCATCTGCCTAAGTTAATTCCTTATGTGGTTCTGGCCTACATAGGCAAAAGGCTAAAGTTGTCCTTCTGTCTTACATATTGTACTGAAGGCAATCTTTTGCAGAAGGTAAGATACACAACACTATTCCTGTTTTATAAATATGGAAACTGAGACCCAGAAAATTTGAGTGACTTTCCCAGAGTCCACACCCTAACCCCTCGATGTCCATTCAGTTTCTTATGGTAAAGAACAGTATTTGCCTTGACAGTTTGTTGATTCAAAAATATTTGCTGAGTGCCTATCATGTGTTCCTGTGTTCCTGGTGATGGAGACAATGTCTCCGCCCTTATGGAGATTATATTTTTGCAGGAGAGTCCAGCAATAGGTAGGTAAATAAGCAAGTTATCAGATGGTTTAAAGCTCTTTGAAGAAAAGTAGAGATGGAGTGAGTGTATCGGGGACAGGGAGAGAGCAGTTGTTCTAGATAGGTGGTCAAGCAAGTCCTCTCTGAGGGAGGAGACAGTTGAACAAACATGTGAACTAAAGGTATTTTTGGCAGAAGGAACAATAAGCGCAGAAATCCTAAGTGGGGGCATTTTTTAGGAGCTTGAGAAATGGCCAGGAGCCCAGTGAGGCTGAAGCCTTAGGTGTATCTTGACTCTGACTGTACCCTGTTGTCCCTCCGCTGCCCAGACTTGTTTTGTACTTTCTTTTTCACCTTTGGGTTAAGGAGCATGTTATCTCCTTTGTCAGCTCCCCTAAAGCAGTACCTTTCACCCACCCACTCACTCCACCTTCTTTCAATGAGAAAAGAGCCTAAGAATCCTAGCTGGTTTTCATTGCCCTTCCCCTAGGTTTCACATGGAAACAATAATGATATAAGCAAAACATAAAGATTCAAGCCCAACACAGTCAATAGCGTCCACGTATTTCCCTTGAAGCCTTTATGAAAAATTTATTTAGAGCATGATCTGAGAGCTGCCACAAACAAGGCTTGACCATTTTTAAAAACCAATATACAGTGAAAATCCTCTAACACTAGCATCAGGATAATCTTTCTTCACTGACCCGTAAGGTATTTCAAACTCTTGTCGTGTATCAGCAGATGCTGAACTTACGACCAGGCATTTAACCTCATTTGGTTTCTGTCTAGAACCTACTATGCAGGGTTGTTGTTTTCATGGATTTTTTTATTCCGCTGACAATAATGCTTGAGCTAGCTAGGTACTTCCTTAGAAATGCCCCATGATTCCTAAAAGAAAGCAACTGAAAAGAGAAGATATAATAATAATATATCTTTGGTATTAGTCAATGGCTAAGAAAACAAGAAAACTGGGGGACTGAGAGGTTAATCTGCCCAGGTCACAAGACTAACATCTAACTAGCACAGGACTACATCTCAGATCTGCCTGACTCTAGAGCTCTGGAGCAAAGACGCAGGTGAATTTGATTCAAAATGAAGCCTTAGACTGAGACATGCCTAGGCAAAGGGCAAAGCTGAATCATAACAAGGGTGTTTCCCTCCATTCCCTTTAAGACTACTGTGAGTCCTAACGTTTATCAAGAAGGATCCTATTTCTGAAATCCCCTGCCCCATGCCTCACAGACACTACTTTTCTAAAGAATGCTACATCAGCAGATACGGAGAGAGGATTTTACCCTCACACACCCCCTCCTCTCAGCATCTCGACCTAACTGGCATTGCATTCTTAAAGTAATTGACTGTTTCTTAATCTGCCTCCTCTCTCTGAATGTCACGCTCTTTCTTTGGGATGACACTTCAAAAGTCATTTAAAGAGAGAGCTAGAGTAAGGAGCCACCCGATAGGAGTTAAATGGAAGTTGGGAGCCTGGGTCTTTCTTGGAGCAAAGGTAAACTTTAGACCACATTTCGCCACCCTAAAGGGCATTCTCTGCAGCTGCCCCAAAAGCCCCTGGTGAGGGCCTTCTGGAGAGCAGGAGGCCCAGGGAATGAAATCCCCAGCGAGGGACTCAGGCAGAGTGTGTTCCCTCACGGCCCTGGGCTAGACTTGAGGGTGGGCCATGAAGGAGGCCTCGGCAAACTGCTAACACCGGCGCCCTTACCCGCCTCAGCCTCCACCCTGACCTCAGCTGCCAGAGCCCACCGTCCACATGCTCAGCAGGCCCCTGCCTGCCACATAATACTCACAGCACACACAGGCAGTACACGCCTGGCACACTCTCGCTGTCCCTCAGCAAATAGCTGCCATCCAGCCCAGTGGCGAGCAGGAGCTCTCGCCGGTCTCCCTGCTGATCTTGCCATGATACACAGCCACTGCGTCCATGGCCTGGTGGACTCTCGGGTGGGCCGAGGAGGAGAATTGTACAAGGGAGATGCCGCTGCTACTGTAGCCAGGCACAAATCAACCACCTGACTCCCAGTTCAGCCAGATGTGCAAAAAAGAGAGAAGCACCCAAACAACAGGATGTTGTCTACTTGCCTTAAACCTCCTTCTCACACTTCAATTAAAACCAGCTCAGCAATTTAGTCGCTTGGTTTAATCGAGCTTGCCAAGGGCTTCCATCTCCTGCCCCCCAACACAGGGTTCATACAGAGGGGAGGAAAATTGGAAGAGGATTTTGCCAGATTTGAGCTGTACTGCCAACACACACCCTTGCACGCAGACAGGGATGCTTAGTAATGCTTCTGTTCTTGCAGTTTACTCAGAGGCCACCAGGAATAACTTAGCTCAACCAGCCGGTAAGGAGTTGATGATTGAGGCAAGTTATACATGTCTGTGTCGGTATGTGGACCCATCATGTAGGGCAGAAACATACTGACAAATG
Source organism: Ateles fusciceps (assembly GCA_036589455.1). NCBI lineage: Eukaryota > Metazoa > Chordata > Mammalia > Primates > Atelidae > Ateles > Ateles fusciceps. The sequence goes on from JAZHEH010001038.1 coordinate 753,315, forward strand.
AAAGGACCAAAAGCTCTGAGAACAAAACACTGATAGTTTTATCAGTACTGTCATTATGCAATCAACACTGAACATGGCCACGAAGACTCCTACAGAATCAGACATAGTAGATGAACAGTGAACTTTGGGCAAGTTCTTTTTCCTTCTTCCTTCTACCTCATGCAGTCATCTTGAGAAGTCTTGGTCCTGACCAATACTCATTTCTTTCCTAACACCTTGTCCAAGGTCCCAAAGTGCTAGTTGAGATATAAAAGTCACAATGCACATCCAAAGATGTTCCAGATTTATCTATTTGATGGGCTTTAGATGACACAATGTAACATTTAACTGGTGATTTGTCTTTATGCGGATTTGTATGTGCCCTTTGGTGTATAAGGCCCACCTTTCAGCATTTGTCCAAAAAATCTGTTTTAAATCATTTGCAAGCGTTGATAATTTTGTTATAACTTTTATCGTCTGTTGTTTCTAGAAAATGTTATTTCTTCGATTGATGCTAAACTGTCTTTAATATTTTAAAACCTTTCAACCTTCATTTTCTTCTCTGAAATAAAGCATTGCTTCTATTTCAAAATGTGCTAGGTAATATTTCCCCAAAACTTCTTGCATTTTCACTAGAGTAAGACTTTATTTATTGCTGAAGCTGAATGGTCTTATACATGTATACATGTACCTTTAGATTATGTAAAGTACTTTTAAAATTGGAATTAAAATAACTGAAGCTATGTCATCTATTATATGCTTTCTGCAACTTCAGTGTGTAGTTCTTTGAGAATATGGCAATGCTGGGAGCTCAATAGGGAGAACAACACTTAGTTCCTCACATGTCTTACCAATGGATTGCATGTACAAGAGCTGACTTGCACCAAAGGCAGATATTTGCTCTTCATCTACTAGGGTTAAGAAAAATCCTCTAAGATTTCAGTGGTAGCTGGTAGCAACTTTTCTTCTTGATTGAAGAGTGTCCAGCCTTAGTATGCAAAGTATAAACATAAATCTCCTACAGTCATTTTCAGCATTAAGATTTTTTTTAAAAAAAAGGTGATATTGGGGATAGCTCTGGGGAATTGGGCCAATATTATCTTATCATCTTCCTTCCTCACATGTTTTTGACCAACTCCACTTCTTACCGCTTTTCATGCTTTGGATCAAGGGAGAAATTAATCTGATATGTGAATGCATACTCCAACATTAAGGATTTGAAAGGTTGTCCACCCTGGACTCACCATATTTTGAGCAGGCAAATGGTTAGCCCATAGGAATTAATTAAAATAGTGGAATTTCAAATACAAAGGAGGAGACAGGGAAGGGATCCGCTTATATTGGTGCATATGAGCAACATAGCCAACCTGTGAGATGAACTGTGAGAACATTCAGTGTCACATAAGTAAAAACAAAACCTAACCGTTTTTTGTCTCTTAACAACTCTGAACAAATCATCCATAAACTTAGGAACAGAGCAACCTGGATCTGACAGCACAAGTGTACCATGCATTCTTTTCTTTCTGTTTTGTTCATGTTGCTAAAATAGCATACCTATCAAAGCAGCCAGGTATGATGAGGTTCAGCACAACTAAAATCGCATTTAAAACTGATAAATTATAAGGTAATAGTACAACTCTCACATCCAGTACCTCATTGTCATCTTATAAGCAAGCTGACAGCTGAGCCAGCCCACTAGTGCAGTGTTGATGAAAAACACTGACATCTTCACTCTAATGCTACACCATACTAAACCTGACTTTACCAAATTCAAAACTTCACACTGAGCTTGAAGCATAGAGAAAAGAAGAATTGAAATTACTCTCTTTCCTTCTCTCTCCCCATACACACAAGAGGGAGAGGGAGAGAAAATGAAAGAGGGGGAGCAATGGGAGATAGTAGAGGCAGCAATGAGAAAGAACTAGAAAGAATGGGTCCCAAGTACAAGTATAAACCACTTAGGAGCAGAATTATCTGTTCACTGTCTGTCTCTCCCACTAGAGATATAAGGTCCATGATGGGAGGGATTTTGTGTACTTTGCTCGCCACTGTATCCTGTGTCTGGCAAGTAGTAGATGCTGCATTTTGTTGTGTGAATGAATGAATGAAATTAATGCTCTCAATAAAAGAAAAAAACTGAAATTCTCTTTCTCTCTCTCTCACACACACACACACACACACACACACACACAACTGATTCTACATGCCTATGGTCCTCTTTGAAATGGCAAGATGAACTGGAAGGAGCAGTAGTCCAGTAATCAGGAGAGTCGAAATATACACCATGTTTTGCCACTAAATCACTTCTTCTCTCTGAGTCTCATTTTCTCCATCTGTCAAATGGAATTGAACCAGATAACTCCTAAGGTCACTTCTAGCTTTAACATTCTATTCTCTAAACAAAAGCTAAACGTGCTTTAGAGAGAAACAGAAGGGAAATGAATTGAACTTAGTTGTGTACAAGAAGCAAAACCTGTTTCCTCAATCTCCCTCAATAAAGGAAATATATTCATTCTTGGCATTTTATAATAACCTAAGGGAAAAAATCATAGAATGGAGGAAGAGAGCTTCACAGTTACAACCTTTTAGAATATAGATGCCATTTAAATCAAATATAAAAGCATTGAAAGTTTAGAATAACTGCCAGCCAAGATTGAAAGTATCTTCTTATCCAAACTTGTCAACTCCTAAGGTCTGTGAGAGGTGACAGAATTTTGCATGTGGATGCCCTGTCTGAGGTGCTAATTGTCTTCATTTCGAATGCCCTAGGCTATTCTCAGAACCCAGGGTAGATTAAAAGAATGATGTCAAGGGTGGTCAGTTTTATAGAGTGGTTCTGACATTTCAAAATCTTTTTCTCTGACCTTTCAAAACTAACTTTGTTCTTCCACTAGCTCATCTATAGGTGTGAATTCTCCTGTGACAGTGTTATGATAGTGCTACCTGTGGTGAGTTTACACATTCTCTTAGCACTTACTAAAATTCACTTCCTTTACAAAAATGATTAAAGACAAAAACTTGTTTTTTTTTTTTTTTTTTTTTTTTAAAGAGCACCTCCTTTTGATCATCTCTGGGTTTACCTATGAGGCAATCTTTCTAAATGTGCTTTTTAAGTGAGAAGCCAGAGGCAGGTTGTTGTGTGTGTGTGTGTTTAAGCCTCTCTTAAATATTTTTATTCTTTAAACTAATACTTATGAGCAAGCATCTACCATATGCCAGACATTATAGTAAGTACTTAGGTTACAGAAAAGTACGGTATCTGCCCCTAAGTAGCTCATAGTCTAGTGAAGAAGACAGACAATTATAATTCACTTAACAGAGAGCCGTGATAGAGGAAAGGATGGGGCTCTAGGGACATAGTAGTGGCATATCTAACTCAACTTATATTCTAACCTGCACAATCTATTCGAGATGGCAAGGTTTTATCTGTCTGCTATGTACAGGTTTTTTTTTTTAATTGCACTAATTTTGCCTCCTTCACGACTCAAAGGAATTTCCCTCATTCTAGCTGAAACTCTGCCTGCTTTTGAGGTTTCATTCTGGAATAATAGCAACAGCAAATACTTGTTAACTGCATACTACATTCCAGGCATCCTGCTAAGCACTTTGAATGTATTATCTCATTTATTTATATCAACAACCTGTGAAGCAAATACTATTATTATTTCCATTTACCAACAAAGAAACTGAAACTCAGAGAGCCTAGGTAGCCTGTTAAAGGTCCACAACTGGTCAATGTCAGGCCCAGGATATGAACACAGGCCACTGACTGCAACGCCTGTGCACTTCACCACTATCCTCTTCTGCCTCCCAACATTAATTCTGAGGTCACTGCACTGGATTGCTCAGGCTTCAGTCTCCTATCTAGCAACTGTAATCTGGCACTTCTAGAATATTCTTCTTACATTTCAGAGTGTCAACTGGTCCATGCCCTGACTCATAGCATATCTATATATAACTATATGTCTTATCAAATCGGATACACTATTTTAGCCTTGGTCTCTTTATTTACTATGTCTTGGAAGGGTTTTCAGAGTCAAGGTTTGTTTCCTGGGTTTATGGGTCTGGAATCAGGATCATAAGCTCATCCATCCAAAGTAACAAAACACTGAGTAGTTTGTGGTTGGTTGGTTTTGTTTTGTTTTATTTTTAAAGTGATCTGGATACTTTCTCTCCTGGGAAGACCTGGATACACAGATAAGGTCTTATCACCGCATTCTCCTTGTTGAAACTTTTCTACACCAAAGTAGGGCCACTCCTCACTAGTTTTTATCTTTTCCATGAAGATAAATGTGATGGCATATTCAATGTGCCTGGAGCCTAACAGATACACAAGATTGTTTTTTCCTACTAGCCTGTGAACTCCCAGAAGACAGGGATGATGTCATATCCCTCTTAGCACACCCAGAACCTAAAAGAGTACCTAGCACCTAGTTAGCTCCTTCTTTCCCCTCTTCTTCCCTTTATAGAGAGAACCCTCCGCAGAGAGTATGGCTTCTAATTTGCCTCAAGAAGTATATTATTTTCTAGCATTGAATTCTTTCACATTCATGACTTACCAATGTCTACCCTGTGGTCTGCCTCATTTTGGTTTATAGATACAGCTCTTCACATCCCACACCTCGGCACCTGACAGACAAATAAATCATCATGTACTTCTTTTGGGCTCATCAACAAGTTACCTTTGGATCATGACAAAATCTTCTTTCTGCCTCTTTACCCTGGGTGGGGGCCCTCAGGGTATACTATCAGCACAAGAAAATATTACTTCTTTGTAAATGAGGCTGCAGCTTTTCATCTAAAAAAGTCTATTCTCTTTCTTGAAGGCTCAAGAATAAAATTCCACCACTGGAGCTTTAATTGAAGAGATTAAAGTCCAAGAGACTATTAGTTTGTCTATATATTTTTGCCTGAACATTTTTAAAGAAACCTCTGATGTTTTCAAACACAGATGACCACTTTGATCGATACATCACAAATACCAAAATTTGGCAAAGGAATGGAATGAAATGGACTATAAACATTTCCCTAAGCAGTTTTGTAAATACAAATGAAATATTATAATCCAGCAAACAAAATAGCTAGTGGTAGATTTCTAAATGCATTTTATAGTTACATATGCAACATTGACATTATTTTGCTTTTCCTTCTCAGTAATAAATATTCCATGAAAAAATGCTAGAATCATTAATCGGCAGGGGAGTTCAACACTATGAGTCTTTTACAAAGCAAGTCATAAATGTTCTGAAGTTTCAAAACTGTCTAGACAATATCAGGAATTGTAGTGGTAAAGGTATGAAATTTTCAATACTTGTTCAATCTTTTCCCTTCCTAGAACCAATATGGTTCACTGAAATTATCAAAAGTAAATACATATGTCGAGCAAAAAATAAATGAGATTAAATCTCCTAAATCTTTTACTTACAGGCAAAACCCTCAGAGAGCTCTTTGTCATCATTTTATAAACACTGGGATATGGTTTAATGCTGCCTACTACAAAAGTAATCACAGATTTCTGCCTTGTGTGCAATTATTTTTATAATGCAGTGCAGAATAAAGAGTAAAATCTAAAATCATAGATATAGACACAAGCAACAAAGCACTGGAAAGTGTCTCAAGTGAAGCTGTAATACCACATATTATTTTGAAGTAAAACAAAGTCAATTTTCCTAGCAACTTTTTTTGTAGACTGCGCACACAATTCAGAACCATCTGGCTATCATGGAAGCTCTGGAACCCGAAATGGTACATACTGCACTCCTATAAAATCCTTTAGCACTTACTGGCATTTAACATGTATTAAAACTACTTGGCTTTCTACAGAGGTCGTTCCTAACTTGTGTTCCCAAGGTTCATAGAATTTTAAGAAGGTAATATTGATTTTGAGGTATTGTCAGCATTACAAAGGGCCTAGTAAAATGGTTCATTTGCCTGTGATTAGGCTACATGTAATTATAATAATGGTAGTAATAACAACAATAGAATTCATTGAATCCTCACCAAAATCCTAAATGAAAAATGGCAAGTGGCTGCTTTTGGGTTAGAATTATATCAACTTTGTATAAAAGAACTTTATAGTTATATAGGCTTTCTTAATTTTAAATGAATGAGTAATCTCTTATTAATTGATGTCCTTTGATATGCATGCAGAATCTTTTAAAAATTGGCATCTGCAAGTTAAAAAATATGATGGAACAATTGATGAAAAGACTGAGAACTACTGTTTGGTGAATATTTACCTTATTTCTTCTAATAGAATACGAGGTCACTGAGGGTAATAAAGATCACTTCCACAGAGTAAAGCATATTGTCCAGCTTATAACAATCCCGCCCTGAATGCATGCTGTTTACTTGATATAGAAAGTAATAAAAGAAGCTAGAGATTTCTAGTGTCATTGCTTACCTTTAAAATTATCACTCAGGATGATATGGAGCTTTTCCACTATTGCTTTATGCCCCAGAGAAGTTAGCTTAGACGGGCCAGTATCTGACCTACTAGAGTAATTCTTAAGTCCATTGAAGAGAGTACCTTCAACAACAAACCAAATAGGGAGTTGTACTCAAAACATTGTACTAGGTCTCCTGCGGTTATTAATACCCAGTACAGCAACACTTCCTATATCCATTTCACTATTTCTGAACCCTTTTCTTAAACACCAAAGAATAAACAGTATAGAGAATGAGAAAAATCTGTTCAACAGCAACCTCATAAGGTCACAGGCTAGGGCTGTTGAGTATCGTTAAGTGTACGTGAGTTTTAGTGCTAGTGGATGCACTTACTCTATCATATGCTAGAAGTGAAGAAACCACTGAAGAGTGTTATGCAGTGCCTGTACCACATAAGAAGCAGCTGCTACCATTCTGTGTTGAGTCTTTACAAAGCATGTGATAAGGATGTTATGTGTTTCTTTGCCATTCTGTTGTAGATTTAGCACCATAATTTTAAAAAGATCCCCATTTGGCAACATGAGAGTGTGAAGTTTTTGAAATCTCATTTTCTCCTTCTTCCTCATTGAAAAAAATATATATTCATACTGTATATTGGATTTTTACAGCTGGCACCTTATTCACTTAAAACAAAAACTGAATATTCAGAAAGACTTTAGGTAAGTAGTCAAGATATGTCCTATCCTATCTTAATATTAAACTCAGATGTAAACTTTTTGTAAGTTCAGTCTGCTGAATCAGCACAAGTCATGCCCACTGCCTAAATCATTGCCCTTATTTTGCAGTCCTGGTGACTAAGATAATGGCCCCCTACTCAGTGGCAGCCTAGGTGGTCACATATCCCAAAATTTGAGATATTCTTTTTTTTTTTTTTTAAATGAGACTGAGTCTCGCTCTGTCACCCAGGCTGGAGTACAGTGGAGTGATCTAAGCTCACTGCAACCTCTAGCTCCTGGGTTCCAGCAATTCTCCTGTCTCAGCCTCCCAAGTAGCTGGGACTACAGGCACATGCCCCTACACGTGGCTAATTTTTATATTTTTAGTAGAAACGGGGTTTGACCATATTGGTTAGGCTGGCCTTGAACTCCTGACCTCAGGTGATCTGCCCACCTCGGTCTCCCAAAGTGCTGGGATTACAGGCTTCAGCCACCACGTCCAGCCAAAATTTGAGATATTCTAAAAAAGCAGTTCCACAACCACCAGACTGCCACTATACCTCAAAGTCCCTCCATCACAGTCATTTCTTTGGGTTTAGGTATTATAATCCCTGTTAAAATGCACATGTATTCCTCAGTAAGGGTAAAAAGTTAGGTGATGTGATATGACGAAGAGTACAGACACTGGAACTAGTAAAATTTCATTTTGAAGCCAGGTTTCACTAAGTCCCAAATTTGGGTATTCCCACACCTTTAAATTGGAAGCAGTAGTACACACTTTGAAAACTATTACTATGGGTACCTATAATACCTATAGTCATCAAAAGGGACAATGTGCTTAGAGTATCTAACACATAGTAAGTGCTCTAATGGTAGCTCTTACTATGATTAATAATCGCTTACACTCATGACCACAGCATCCAGAGAAGAACCCGAAGGATAGCAAAAGGGAACTAACACTTGTGGGGCTGAGACGTTCAGTAAATTCTTTGGGGTCACACAGCTAGTGAGTAATAGATCATGTAGTTGAACTTAGTTCTTTCTGACTCCAAAGCCCAGGTTTATGCTGCCTTTTCTTGCATGTGTGCAGCCTGGAAGAGAGCAGTGATTTGACAGCCTCAATGACTCAGATTGTTTTGAAAAAGGTTGACCCTGAAAGACTGTGTAATCATCTTAAAATACATAAAGGCTATGCACAGGGTGAATCTGTTTTCATAAAGGCCTAAAAGCATACCAATGAACAACAGGGTCCATTTTGAAGCCATAAAAGAACAATTATAGTGAAATCTGGAATGACCTGCTGGTATATGAAAACGGATTATGCTGAAACATGTCCAAGTCTCATCTGTGTCCCATCTTCCCAAAATTCCAAGGAGCTACCAGCCCACATGAGTATCATAAAACCAGCCCCCAATTCAGAAATCCTAGTTTTTGGGTCTGACATCCCTAAACCCTTCCCTCTGAAGTGCTCCCCTCCAAAGTAACCAAAGCCCTCCCAGTAATCATGATTCTGAGGGAAGTGAGAATGCTGGCGGGGCAAAGTCACTTTTGTTCTCTGTCCCCATACCAAGCAGGTAGTTGGCCTCCACACCCCTTCACCTCAGGGAACATTTGTCTTATGAGCAGACAGGCTACAGCCTGGCCGTTTTCCAGAATCCTAAACACCTTGATAGGATTATGCATAGGGGACAGGGGATGGTGATTTGGAAGACAGAAATGCAGGAGGAAAATTTCTGTTCATGGGATGTCAGGGGACCTCAGAGAGACAGGTTATCAGGGAAATGACTTCTTGGTACACAGGAGGCTGGACCCCAGGCATCAGAGCTCTCAGCCTAGGCAGAAGCACCCTCCCCCAACTCACCCCCTCATGCCCCACCACACTGGAGCAGAAGACATGCTCACCTTCAAGGGACTATGTGGACTTGGACAGTGAGGGTAGAAAGGACAATCATGATAGATTGAAGGTCCTTCTTGGGTAATTCCTCATAAGAGGAAGGCCCCTCCAGTAGTAAACGAGATTGAACTGCAGTGGTAGGGAGGAAGATGCAGATTTAAGCTTCCACCTTTAAGAAAGCTTGCCCTGAGATACACATTACGCAGAAGACACAGGAATCAAGTGCACACCCTTTATTACCAGGTAGGATCAGAAAAACCCTGGCAAAGGTTGATCTTGATGAGCTGGGCGGGATTTCATGGGAAAACTTGTAACATCTTTAGCTTGGACCGAAGGCAGATCTAACCAACCACTCCTGAGCTCCACCCCGGGTCCCTCCTCGCCTTGCACCAGCGGCCTTGGGGGAGCCTACAGAGAACACACAAAGAGGAGGGGTCCAGGGGCATTCCCAGAGTGCTCGCCCCAGTCCAAGTTTTATTTTTAACCCAATTAGTCCTCCCAAGAGAAACACCATCCATAGCCCAGTGCCACTTATGTCTGTCTGTCTGTCCTTGAAATCCATTTCGTTCTTCATCCACTATTGCCTAGAAAGGGATCTGGAATGGGGGCAGTCCTAGGCTGAGGCCTGGAGTATGTAGTGAACACTCCCCCAGAGCACTCTTTCTTCAAGACACCCCAGCGGTCTTTCAAGCAGGCTGGTGGGCAACCAGGAAAATAGCTACCCCTCTCAAAGGAGGAAATGAGCAGACAATCAGAAAATCTCTGCCTGCACTTCTGTAAGGCCACTTTCCTGAACTTTGCCACTGCTTGTCTCACCTGCAAATCAACGAGACTAGCAGTTAGGTTACTCAAGGCCATTCATGAAAGTCTCTTTCACATTGCCCACAAAACTGCAAAAATGGATCTAGATGTTATTTAAATTGGTTTTTCCCCAAGGCCACACTACATGCAAGGCAAAGAAGATACCCCTGATCTAATTTGTATCCCAAATTATGCTCTCTCCTATCTTCTAACCACTCAGCAACAAGGATTATGATGTGTGCACCAAATAATAACATGTGCACCAAATAACAACATATAAGTCTAGCTCCTAATACATACTAAACAATAACTATTTAACAGACTAAATGAAATTTATCAAAGTTGCTATTATCTATACAATTTAACACTACAACCTCCCAAACTCTTCTAAGTTAATTCCTTGTCCCAATGGAAAAATTCAATCCTAACAAAACAATTCTGCTCTTCCTTTTCCCCCTAATGAATGTCAAACCATCGCTTCTCTCTGATTTCCTCTCACTCCTCTCCACTGCAGTCGGTAGTCTGCCGTCAGTCTCACTGAGGTGTGCGTCCATCAGAAGTGAGGTGCTATTTCTTTTGGCCTTGGAAGACCTTCTAATGGGACAGGTTGAGCTTCTTCAGCAACAAGCAAGTTTGGTGGGGATGAGATACAAAAATAGGACCTCACCTATAAAACCAATGAAGCAAAATGAAGAAAACATGAACACTGCAGTAGTTTCCAAAGGAAAAATAGCATTTTCAAAGAAAAGTACCGTTCCTAAAATTCAACATAGCTTCCAACTCTAAAATCACACAACTACTCCCAGCCACATGCGGGGCATTTTAGGAAAAGGAGTGAAACAAAAAGGAAAAGAAAAGACTTCATGACTTCAGCTTCTCCAGGGTGTTAACCAATCAGCATCAGCCATCCAGAATCTACCACCTGCAAAACGTAAATGCAATCAGAAGAAATCCCCCTATTTAAAGAGCAAATATGATACTCAAAATTAGTCCATCTCTGTTCAAGTAAATGAATAAAATAAGAATATAAATTTTCTTATCTGTATATCCACAATAATTTTTAAAATGGCTAATTTGGGTAATGGGATAATAAATTATTTAATTTTTAATTTTGTCCATAATTTTGGTTTCAATTTTTCTGTGAAGTAAGTAAGTTGTATTTTAATCAGAAGGGGGTCTTAGGAAATTAGTTTCTCTTTGGAGTGTGTCCATTCTTACTTACCTTTCAGAAATCAGTGAGTTTGTCCTCCACTCTCAAATGGCACACGGACGTTCTTGCATTTATAGCAGGTTGGGACGCCATGAAAAATTCATGGCTTTACATGGGCATTTCCAATTCGCTGGAATTGGCAATGAGGGACACTTCTCCTGTTGCTGGGATCCTGAGACTTTATTCACTTTTGGTTGCTTGGCCTTCTGCCCCTCAGGCTGCTGCTTCTTTGTGCTTTCTCTGACACCATGGCTCCTGCTGTCCCCCCAGGGGGAGTGTCCTGGGGCCTCTCCGGATCTTCTTCTGGTTTGCAGCTCCTGCTGAACACCAGGGTGGCCATCCCCCGGGCCCCCTCTGGGTTTCCGTCCTGGCTGTAGCTTCTGCTGTCTCCCTGGGGGACAGTCCCCTGGGGACGTCTCTGGACCTTCTTCCTTGATATGACTTTCGCTGCCCTCCAGGGGGACAGTCCCCTGGGGCTTCTTTTGACCTTCTGGTTTGCGTCTTCTGATAAACACCAGGGGTGGCCATCCCCTGGGCCCTCTTCTGAACTTCCTTCCTGGCTGTAGCTTCTGCTGTCTCCCCTGGGGACAGTCCCCTGGGGCCTCTCTGGACCTTCTAGTTTGTGGCTCCTTCTAAACACCAGGGTGGGCCTCCTCTGGCCCCTCTTGGACCTTCTTTCTGATTTTGTGTCTTTCTGGGCCCCTGGGGTCTTTCTGTATCTTTTTCCTGCAAGTGGCTTCTGCGGCTCCACAGTGGGGCTGTCCCCTGGGGCCTCTCTGAATCTTCTTCTTGGTTTTGGCACCCACTGTCCCCAGGGAGGGGCATTCCTTGGGACCTCTCTGAATCTTCTCCCTGGCTGTGGCTTCTGCTCTCTCCTAAAGGGAATGACCCCTGTAGGATCTCAGAACCTTCCTCCTGGATGCAGCTTCTCTGGTACCACAGAGAGGCCACCTCCTCCTGGAAGTCCACTGCAGGCCACTGGCAAGGTGGATGGATCCCAGTAGGAGGCATCTTAAGTGGGACTGCTGCTGCTTCTGCTCCCATGTCTACAGCAGGTGGTAGAGCTGGCAAGAATGGGACTTCCATTGAAAATGGTGGTGGGGCATGGGAATGGATCTGGCACTGGCACTGGCAGAGGAAACTGCATGGCCTGGGCCCAGGGACTCAGGGGTTCTGGCACACAAAGATCATCATCTCTCAGGACTGGCGTCTGGGCATTAGCATGTGGCCCCATGGCCACCATCCCTCTCTGTTGCTCTGTAGCTGGGGCCATGCCACAGCCCCATGCTGCTCTGTTTGTGGCCCAGCCATTGTTTCATGAGCCAGTGGAGCAGCCTGGGGCAACCTCTCAACCTGGAGCAGCCTCCCGTACAGCCCATCACGCTCATTGAGCGCCTGCTGCAGGGCGGCCCGTGTGAAGTGCAGCTGTGTTGCCGCCGCCTCACGCTCCAGGCGCAGCTGCTCCAGCTGGGAGGTCAGAGCCCAGGAGGCCGCCTGGCGCTCCTCCACATGCCCTTGCAGCCGCCGAACCTGGTACAGCAGCTGCTCCCGTTGCCTCATGGCCGCTCGCACACTCAAAGCCAATGCGCTCCAGGTGCAGGCCCTCTTAAATAGACCGCGGCACGTTCGAGTTGGCCACAATGGTCCGAAGCCCGTCCTCTACCTCGTTCCACGGCCGCGAGCGGAAGGCCACGTAAAAGGCCGGGCCGCTGTCATCCCTGAGGACTTCATTGTTGATGAACCTGATCACATCACTGTGGCGGAGCCCGCTGGCATGGTCTCCAAAATTCATCGCCATGGCGGCTGTGGCCTAGTCAAGCAGCTGCCTCGGCTGCGGCCGTCACTTCCGGTACAGGCTGCTGCCACCAACCAGTCCGTCCCTCCCCTGCCCTGCCCTGTCAAGTCTTACTTTAGTCCTTGCTCAGTCCTGGCCTCCTCCTCGGCCTCCTTCCTCCCTCACTCCCTTGTTCTCACAAAGAGTGAAGCAGGCCCCCCTCGCCACACCAAACCAGACGAGCAACTCCGCGCGACACACCACAGAGAAAAGCTGAATCATGCGCAAGGCCTGCTGGGACCCGGAAGGCCTGGGGAACCAGCTTCCGTTGGCGCTGTGCTCACCACAGGGAAAATGGGTGTACTGCAGGCTGTAGTGACCCAACAGAAACTTTGTTTCCAAGAGCTTAGAGAGGATAATATTCAGCATCATGGAATGAATTCCTAGCCAGGTGATGGAGTTGGATAGGTATATACATGGATGCTGTTCTTTCCTTTTTTTTTTTTTCTTGAGACAGAGTCTCATTCTGTCGCCCAGGCTGGAGTGCCGTGGTGCGATCTTGGCTCACTGCAACCTCAGCCTCCTGAGTAGCTGGGAATACATGCGCATGTCACCATTGCCTGGCTAATTTTGGATAGGGTTTCACCATGTTGGCCAGGCTGGTCTCAAACTCCCTGACCTCGTGATCCACCTGCCTTGGCCTCACAAAGTGCTGGGATTACAGGCATGAACCACCACGCCCAGCCATAACTTAACATTTTTAACAAGAGATTTAACAGACAGCTGCATAACACAATATAAATCTATGTTAATGGGCACTTTGTGAGGCCAAGGCATGATGGCGGGCACCTGTAATCTGAGCTACTCAGGAGGCTGAGGCAGGAGAATTGCTTGATCTTGGGAGGCAGAGGTTGCAATGAGCAGAGATCACAGCACTGCCCTCCAGCCTGGGTAATCAGAGTGAAATTCTGTCTCAAAAAAAAAAAAAAAAAAAAAAATAGAGAAGTTACAAGCCAAAAATACATTAATCTTGTCTTGTTTCTTTTTTAACCTACATTGATACCTTTACAATGTGCTTTTTGTTTGAATTCTAGTTATTGTCTAGTGCAGCTCGGAGGACTCCCTTTAGCATTTCTCGTAGGGAAGATCCAGATCATAGAGGAGCATTTATTCAAAAGGAAAAGAGATACCCTCTGAGATCAGAGTTGACCAGATAAAGATGGGAGTGAATTTACAAGGACTTCATGCCTCAATTACTTGCTTTTGTTGATGACAGGGATTCTAAGTTCATTTGTTCAGGAGCTAAGGGAAGTGTGCAGATAGCATGACTGACTCCATGGAATGTCTGAAGTCGTAACCAAGATTACAAGAGATGGAGCTGAGACAAGCACCCATGTATATACCTATCCAACTCCATCACCTGGCTAGGAATTCATTCCATGATGCTGAATATTATCCTCTCTAAGCTCTTGGAAACAAAGTTTCTGTTGGGTCACTACAGCCTGCAGTACACCCATTTTCCCTGTGGTGAGCACAGCGCCAAGGAAGCTGGTTCCCCAGGCCTTCCGGGTCCCAGCAGGCCTTGCGGCATGATTCAGCTTTTCTCTGTGGTGTGTCGCGGAGTTGCTCCTCTGGTTTGGTGTGGCGAGGGGGGCCTGCTTCACTCTTTGTGAGAACAAGGGAGTGAGGGAGGAAGGAGGCCGAGGAGGAGGCCAGGACTGAGCAAGGACTAAAGTAAGACTGACAGGGCAGGGCAGGGGAGGGACGGACTGGTTGGTGGCAGCAGCCTGTACCGGAAGTGACGGCCGCAGCCGAGGCAGCTGCTTGACTAGGCCACAGCCGCCATGGCGATGAATTTTGGAGACCATGCCAGCGGGTCCGCCACAGTGATGTGATCAGGTTCATCAACAATGAAGTCCTCAGGGATGGCAGCGGCCCGGCCTTTTACGTGGCCTTCCGCTCGCGGCCGTGGAACGAGGTAGAGGACGGGCTTCGGGCCATTGTGGCCAACTCGAACGTGCCGCGGTCTATTAAGAGGGCCTGCACCTGGAGCGCATTGGCTTTGAGTGTGCGAGCGGCCATGAGGCAACGGGAGCAGCTGCTGTACCAGGTTCGGCGGCTGCAAGGGCATGTGGAGGAGCACCAGGCGGCCTCCTGGGCTCTGACCTCCCAGCTGGAGCAGCTGCGCCTGGAGCGTGAGGCGGCGGCAACACAGCTGCACTTCACACGGGCCGCCCTGCAGCAGGCGCTCAATGAGCGTGATGGGCTGTACGGGAGGCTGCTCCAGGTTGAGAGGTTGCCCCAGGCTGCTCCACTGGCTCATGAAACAATGGCTGGGCCACAAACAGAGCAGCATGGGGCTGTGGCATGGCCCCTAGCTACAGAGCAACAGAGAGGGATGGTGGCCATGGGGCCACATGCTAATGCCCAGACGCCAGTCCTGAGAGATGATGATCTTTGTGTGCCAGAACCCCTGAGTCCCTGGGCCCAGGCCATGCAGTTTCCTCTGCCAGTGCCAGTGCCAGATCCATTCCCATGCCCACCACCATTTTCAATGGAAGTCCCATTCTTGCCAGCTCTACCACCTGCTGTAGACATGGGAGCAGAAGCAGCAGCAGTCCCACTTAAGATGCCTCCTACTGGGATCCATCCACCTTGCCAGTGGCCTGCAGTGGACTTCCAGGAGGAGGTGGCCTCTCTGTGGTACCAGAGAAGCTGCATCCAGGAGGAAGGTTCTGAGATCCTACAGGGGTCATTCCCTTTAGGAGAGAGCAGAAGCCACAGCCAGGGAGAAGATTCAGAGAGGTCCCAAGGAATGCCCCTCCCTGGGGACAGTGGGTGCCAAAACCAAGAAGAAGATTCAGAGAGGCCCCAGGGGACAGCCCCACTGTGGAGCCGCAGAAGCCACTTGCAGGAAAAAGGTACAGAAAGACCCCAGGGGCCCAGAAAGACACAAAATCAGAAAGAAGGTCCAAGAGGGGCCAGAGGAGGCCCACCCTGGTGTTTAGAAGGAGCCACAAACTAGAAGGTCCAGAGAGGCCCCAGGGGACTGTCCCCAGGGGAGACAGCAGAAGCTACAGCCAGGAAGGAAGTTCAGAGAGGGCCCAGGGGATGGCCACCCTCGTGTTTATCAGAAGACGCAAACCAGAAGGTCAAAAGAAGCCCCAGGGGACTGTCCCCCTGGAGGGCAGCGAAAGTCATATCAAGGAAGAGGTCCAGAGACGTCCCAGGGGACTGTCCCCCAGGGAGACAGCAGAAGCTACAGCCAGGACGGAAACCCAGAGGGGGCCCGGGGGATGGCCACCCTGGTGTTCAGCAGGAGCTGCAAACCAGAAGAAGATCCGGAGAGGGCCCCAGGGACACTCCCTGGGGGACAGCAGGAGCCATGGTGTCAGAGAAAGCACAAAGAAGCAGCAGCCTGAGGGGCAGAAGGCCAAGCAACCAAAAGTGAATAAAGTCTCAGGATCCCAGCAACAGGAGAAGTGTCCCTCATTGCCAATTCCAGCGAATTGGAAATGCCCATGTAAAGCCATGAATTTTTCATGGCGTCCCAACCTGCTATAAATGCAAGAACGTCCGTGTGCCATTTGAGAGTGGAGGACAAACTCACTGATTTCTGAAAGGTAAGTAAGAATGGACACACTCCAAAGAGAAACTTAATTTCCTAAGACCCCCTTCTGATTAAAATACAACTTACTTACTTCACAGAAAAATTGAAACCAAAATTATGGACAAAATTAAAAATTAAATAATTTATTATCCCATTACCCAAATTAGCCATTTTAAAAATTATTGTGGATATACAGATAAGAAAATTTATATTCTTATTTTATTCATTTACTTGAACAGAGATGGACTAATTTTAAGTATCATATTTGCTCTTTAAATAGGGGATTTCTTCTGATTGCATTTACGTTTTGCAGGTGGTAGATTCTGGATGGCTGATGCTGATTGGTTAACACCCTGGAGAAGCTGAAGTCATGAAGTCTTTTCTTTTCCTTTTTGTTTCACTCCTTTTCCTGAAAATGCCCCGCATGTGGCTGGGAGTAGTTGTGTGATTTTAGAGTTGGAAGCTATGTTGAATTTTAGGAACGGTACTTTTCTTTGAAAATGCTATTTTTCCTTTGGAAACTACTGCAGTGTTCATGTTTTCTTCATTTTGCTTCATTGGTTTTATAGGTGAGGTCCTATTTTTGTATCTCATCCCCCACCAAACTTGCTTGTTGCTGAAGAAGCTCAACCTGTCCCAAAGTGCTGTGATTACAGGCGTGAGCCACTGCGCTCAGCCCCTAAATTTTTTTTTTTAAGAAAGGAGAATTTTTAAAACTTTCCCACTCTTTGACGATTGACTCTGTTTTGGGAAACTCCCTCAATGCTTACCCAGATCATTTATAATGCTGCCTTTGCCTTTACTTCCTTGCTTGTGGCAAACCTGAAAGTCAGCAACAAGTAGAAGTATAGCGTCTTTTCAGGCCTTTTCTGAGCATGTCCAGTCTTGGGCATGTACAAGGCTTTCTCAATTCTCTGATTTACATTAGAATTTTTAAAAGCCTTCATTCTCCCACATGTCTCGTTTTCTCAGCCTCTTTCTTCCCAGGATTTTTGGTCTATCTATTGCTTGTCCTGACTACGATCCCTTGTCCCAGGCTGCTACAGCCAACACTTTTGCCTTTAAATGCTTTTGGTAAATGCCACCTGGAAATCTGCCCATCCCTGCAAATTCAGAGTGAGTTGGGCCAAACAGGAGTAAGCCCTTACATCTGTCCTTCAGGGAGCTTCCAGAAAGATTAAAACACACAACCACAATTCTTTGAGAATACGGCCCATATTGCACCATCTGGCACATGGAATCCTGCACCAGGAGTACAGACTGCTGTTTTCAAGGCTGCCTCCAATCTAGTGTGTGGGGAAAGGTAGACAGGCAATTTGAAACACCAGAGAGCTCCCTTACTGCAAGGCAGCAGCTTCTTTCTTCATCAAGCTTCCCCCTGGTTGTTATAAGCTTTGACTAGGTTCCAGAGTTCTGCAAAAGTTAATTCTGACAGTATTTTCCACCTCTATTAGATGCTTTTATGGAGGGATAGCGACCTCAAGTTCCCTGCTCTGCCATTTTTTGTGTAAAGAGAGCTATCATACTCCAAAACTATTAATATCCCAAGTAAGATTAATTTTATCTCCTTGTCAGCTATCACTCATCCTTCCAGCTCAATCACCACCTCCTCCAAGAAGTCTTTCCTGACCACTACACCACCAGTATTGTGTAATTCGTTTTTTAATTCTTCTCTCTCTTCAACTAGTCTTGGTCCTTTGAGAACAGAGATTGTGTCCTCTCACCCCTGGATTCCTAGCACCTGACATGGTTCCTATTACATGTAGTGCTTATAAATGCTGAAAGAAGGGAACAAAGCATTGGAAGATAGTGAAAAAGGAAAGAAAAGAGAAAAACAGAGACTATTTCACGAGTTCTATAATCTTGGTTAAAGGTCACACTGAAAGCTATAAGGGAATATTCATGTCATATTTTCAATTCAGAGAAAAACAATTTTTTAAAGACACACACTTTCCTAAAGAAAAAATTTACTACATCCAAACTGATGCATCTGTCTTTGGGGAAGTGCTTTCATATACTGTTAAACTTTATAACAATTTCAAACTATTTCAAAATTAATGTAACAACACTTCATAAATGCCAATGTGTTTTTAAATTATTATGTTTAAAGTACTTTTGGCCTTTGAGCCCTTTATGGAATCAATTTCCACTATATTGAGACAGGAAGGTGATATATAATGGCCTACAAAGTGAGATTTAAAGGGTAACCTGGCTGAGTTATCATTCTTGATGAAACAATGATAATATCACAAATACCACCACACTTTACTTTGCAGGTGTGCAAGTTTGCAAAGTGTGAATGTATGTTTACAAGAGGTAGAACAACTCAATTGCATAAATTAATCAATCTGAGAAACCACATTAAAAACATAGCCAATTTTTACATGATTTTCAGTAAGTTCTTATACTTTCAATTTTAGTATAACCTCTGTCACAAAGCCTTCATAACAACTTTAAATGATAATCATTGATGATAAAGGAAGGAAAATAACATTTTAAAGTTCATAGTATTACTATGTATCTACATTTGTGCAGATTTAATCTCCTAGGAATCAAAGGTGGTAAATAGAATAGAGAAAAGGCATGTAGAGTAAATACAAGCTATATATGCTGAGTACTGAGGAACAAGTTTCATGCTGCTTTAGGGAAATTTACACCTTTGATTACATATGCTTTCTTTTCTTGTACTTTGTACCCACAGTGACCTATTCAATATAGCTACCCAGCAGATGCCAAAAGAAAAGAAAGGAGGCAGCTAGGCAGTTAATCTCAGAAAGACTAGAGTCACGTTCCCTTATGTTTTTTCCATGTGAGCAGAATACATGGGCAGAAGCCCATCGTCGATAATCAACACAAGTACAAGCACAGCTGAACACAGTGGTACATTGTGAGTGAATATACCTTACAATGAATTTCATCAGACCTATCTTGACAACATTCAGGGTTATTATTGTGTATTTGGTCAAATTAGCCATAAAGAGTGAACAGACATAAATTCATTTTCCGTAGACAAATGGTTTTTGTATTTTCTTTCTCTTTGTTAGCCCTTTAGTATCTGTAAGTGACATCCCTATTAAACATTTTCACGGGAACCATTCACAAATTTACACCTCCCACCCCCCACCCCCACCACAAACAAACCCATGCACACAATCTCTTATGTCTGCTTACATGCTAATGTGGCCTGGAGGACTCAAAAAAGCAGGCACTCTGGGAAATTTAAGCTCTAACCAACTAATTGGCTAGCAAGTCACACTTGGATCACCACTCTTGGAGGGGAGGGCAGGGGCAGATGATTCATCAGCCAAGTGCAGGGATATGAAACAAAGGAGAACGGATGCTGGATCCCCAAAGATCTGAGAGTCTTAAGGTTGGGGCAAAAGGTAGGAGGCTGAAACATAAAGGGAGGAATCAAGTAGGTTGCAGATCTGTGAGCAGTTAGTTACCCAAGAATAAGCACAGACCGACTGGTACAGAAAGACTGGGGGACACAACCTTTAAGAAAAATCACGGCCCAAATTGGAGGAAACTGACAGGCCCCTTTGCCTTAGCAATTCTTAGAAATAGCCTATCGATAGTGTCACTTACAAAAATTATTAATATAAATATAGCGATAGTAGAGTATAAAATGACTGCTACTCTGGTTTTGATCTAATGGCAAGAGGGTGACTTCTGAAAGCACTGGATACCTGAAGGTCCAGTAGGCTGTATCTGATGATTGAATAAACCAGAAGAGGTGAAGTCAGCATCTATTTTGCACTGGTGAAGATAGTACTGACAAGCTCAACCCCACACCACCCCATAAGCTCTTTTTGAAATGCCACTTGAGCTGTCCTTGTCATGTTTCCAACACTGTCTTGAGCCTTGAGCAATGAAGTACAGATTGCCGTTAGACAGTGAGATC
The DNA here is from genome assembly GCA_036589455.1 of Ateles fusciceps. NCBI lineage: Eukaryota > Metazoa > Chordata > Mammalia > Primates > Atelidae > Ateles > Ateles fusciceps. The sequence continues at coordinate 773,590 of JAZHEH010001038.1, forward strand.
CAGTAGGATTTTATGAAAAATTTCCTAATTTGACGAGGACAGGCCCAAAGCCATTGACAGAAGAAATCAATTTTTCTTTCAGACTTCACTCATGCCTAAGAAGAGAGGATGGTGACTTTGTCACCAACTCATGCAGTGCCTGGAATCCATACTCCATTATCATCTTGCTTTCCATAAGGCAATAGCTAGAAAGCAGACCTCTCTCTAAAGGTGCCACCCCATTCTTTCTTTCTTTTTTTTTTTCTTTCAAGACAGAGCTTTACTCTTGTTGCCCAGGCTGGAGTGCAATGGTGCGATCTTGGCTCACTGCAACCTCTGCCTCCCAGGTTCGAGCAATTCACCTGCTCCAGCCTCCCAAGTAGCTGGGATTACAGGCATGCACCACCATGCCTGGCTAATTTTGTATTTTTAGTAGAGACGGGGTTTCTCCGTGTTGGTCAGGCTGGTCTTGAACTCCCAACCTCAGGTGATCCGCCTGCCTCAGCCTCCCAAAGTGCTGGGATTACAAGTGTGAGCCACTGTGCCCGGCCCACCATTCTTTAGAAATTTGGGATTTGAATTTGGAAGAATCCAGATCACACAGTGCCTTGTGCGAGGTAAAGGCCCTCATCACCTACTCCCATAATAAACGTAACCCCCCCCCCGACACACACACACACACACACACACACACACACACACACACACACACACACACACTTCAGAGGAGACAGAACCTGCACCCAATAGAGCAGACCAATAAAAAAATTCAGCCCTGCTGTCTACCCAAGGGCAAACTCAGAACCCTGTACCCTCACCAGAGGTGCTTCTATTCCAAAGTGCCATATGTCATCTCTCTTGGGAATGTACATTTTCACATCTGCCTTTACTGACTCACATCTGAACGGATGCTTTTGACACTTTCTTGCTCATTATAATAGCCATGATTTAGAGAGTGTTTACTATGGGGTTATTACACACAAAAAATGCCTTTACCTCATTTAATCCTCAAAAAAACTCCATGTATTAAAGGTAAAATTAGCAACCCATTTTACAGACATACACTGGGGCTCATAAAGGTTAAGCATAAGTAATTTGCCCGAGATCACACAGCTAAGAAGTGGTGGACTTAACACTGTTGTAAGCACTTTGTCATACTTGCTTTAGAATTATTTATTTAAAGAAATTTGATGTTAGTGATACAACTAAAGTCCTTCTCCATCACATTTTCTCCTTTCCTCCCTTGCTCCTTCCATCCCCAAAAGTAACCCAAGCCATATACCTTCCTGTGTATGTTTTTATAGATATGTATTTATCTATAAACAATATGTAGTATTACCTCTGTGGTAAACAATATCAACTTTTTTCAAATTTGCGTTGTTCACTTTACATGATGTTTTCCACATCTTCCTGTGTTGATAACTGTAAATTAGTTCATTCATTTTAATTGCTGCTCACTCTTTGAATGTGCATTTAGGTTATTTCCAGTATTATCACTATTAGCAACAGTTGCAGTCAACAACATTGTACACCACTGGTGGTATACATCTGTTTTTTCTGCCTGTATTGTCAATTACTGAAAGAAATATTCTGAAATCTACCATTATGACTGTGGGTTTGTTTAATTCTCCTGTACTCTCAGTGTTTGCTTTTATACTTTGAAGTTATATTATTGGGAACATAAAAATTTTTAATTGTTATGTATCTCTGATGAATCAAAACATTTATTTTTATAAAAATTTCAAACATAGTAATAATTTTGCCTCTAGTAATTATTTTACCTTAAAGTCTATATATTGCATGTTAATAATGGTGAGCTTCCTTGCTCTTTGCCACATTTTCTTCATTTTTGACATGGTAACTTCTTACTATATTGTCAATCTTCAGTGGTTTTGAGAAACCAACATTAATAATGTATCCAGAATTTTTGCTGCTTTCAGTAGGAGAATTAGTCTGAATAAACTTATTCACCATTACCAGAAAGCAGAAGGTCTAAAGGCAAATTGAAAGCAGCACTCAGTTTCCAAATTCTAACTCCTAGGGAAAAACAAAATTATCCCAGATAAGATGGGAAGGTTGCCAAGGAGAATGTACCTAAACTCTGTCAGAGCAAATGGAAGAGCTAAGTGAAGCTTTTCACATTAGGCATAACCAAGTTAACTCTGCAAAAATGAAAACAAATATTGTGGAAAAAGAATCTAGACTATAAAAATAACACAATTCAAAGAATAGAAGTATTTTGTTGTATTATGAAAGAACTTAACACGAATATTAATTTAATGAACCAAGGGCTCAAAGACAAATAATATAACAACAGAAAAAGCAGAAAGTGGAGACTGCAGAACTAAGAAAAAAATGAGAAAAAAAGGCACCTTAACAGATCTATTAAATATATCAAAGATAATAATAAGCCAGAATAGATATTACTGAAAATCAAATTACGGCATAAAGTAAAACTTGAGATCATTACAGTAAATGCAAACAATAATGTCCATGAGATTAAAGTAATTAGAAAATAACACATATATATGTAGGACAAAGATGATCCAACACAAAGACAGTTGGTATCCTCGAAATAGAAACTCCTACTAAAGGGACAGAAAAAGACTTGCCTTGTTCCAAGACAATTGAATAGGGGAAAAAACAGTCTTTTCAACAAATGCTGCTGAAACATCAATACCAGAGAATAAATTTGGACCCCCTACTTCATACCATATTAAAAAAACTAAACTTAAAATGGACCAAAGACTTAAACATAACAGTCATAGCTATAAAACTCTTAAAATCAAGGTCCACTGGAATAAAGATTTCAAAACAGAATACAAAAAACTGTTATCATAGAAGAAAATATTGATAAATTGGACTTTGTTCAAATTAAGAACTTCTGCTAAGCAAAGGACACAAGGAAAAGACAAGCCGCTTGTGATACATACATAAATAACAGACTCTTATAGACTCTAGAAAGAACACCTCCTACAAATCAACAAAAAAAAGACAAGTAACTCAGTTTTTAAAATGGCATTTCACAAAATTACTTTTATAATAAGCACATCACAAAACATAGCCAAATGGCCATTAAACGTGAAAATACGTTCAACATAATTAGTCACGAGAGAAATGCAAGTGAAAACAGTAAGATATCATTAAACTTCTATCAAAATGGTTGAAATTTAAAAGGCTGACAATATCAAGTGATGGCAAGGATGTGGGACAAACAAAACTCATACATTGCTGACAGGTGTGTACAATAGCACAACCACGTAAGAAAACTATTTGACTTAGAAAACTATTTGACTGTGTTGTCAAATAGTTTCTTAAGTGGTTGTAGCTTATTAACCTACCCTCTGACTTAGCAATTCTACTTCTAGATACATACTCAAGATTACATACCCAAGATAACTGAGTGCATATACCCTTCAAAAGACATGCACAAGAATATTAATAGCAGAATTATTTATAATAGCCACAAATTGGAAACAAATCAAATATTTATCAATGGTAGAATGGATAGTCATATTTTCATACAATTGAATATGACAAGCAGCAATAAAAGAACTACTGTCACATACAAAAGTATGGTTGAATCTCACATACATAATGTTAAGCAAAAGAAGCTAGACATAACAGTACTTACAGTATGCTGCATTTATATGACATTCAAGAACAGGCAACACATGGTAATTATCATAGTCTGTTTTGGGCTGCTATAACAGAATATGTGAGACTGGGTAATTTGCAAAGAATGAAAATTTATTTTTTACAATTCTGGAGGCTGGGAAATCAATAAGCAAGCTGCCAGCTTCTGATGAGGGCTGCATTATAACTTTTTGCAGCTTTTTAATGCAGCTTTTTGCTGCATTATAACATGGCAGAAGGCATCACATGACAAGAGAGAGCAAGAGATGAAACTCTCCGCATCAAGCCCTTTTATAATTGGCATTAATCCATTCATGAAAGTGAAGCCCTTATGACTTAAACACCTCCCATTAAGCCCCACCTTCCAATAATGTTGCATTGGGGATTAAGTTTCCAACACATGTTTTTGGAAGTACCCATTCAAGCCATAGCAGTAATTGAGGTGGATTTTTTTTAAATAACCACAAGCTTTTCTGCAGCTCCTGCCATCAAGAGAGTTTATTCCCCACCTCTAGAATCTGAAATGGCCTTGTGACTTGACCAGTAGAATGCAGCAGGGATGACACTGTACAGCTTCTGAGCATTCTGCTCTTGTCCTCTTGCTGCCCTGAGATTGTCAAGTAAGGCAACCCACTCTACCCTCTGAGGATTAGCACCCAAATGAAGGGAGAGAGGACCAGCTGATAGCACCAACCACAGTCATATGCATAAGACCATATTAGACCATCTAGCCCTAGTCAAGCTGCCAAATGATTGCAGTCACCTAAGTGGCCTCAGGTGAGACCAGCAGATGAATTGCCTTGCTGAGCCAAGCCTGTAAATTCTGACCCACGCCTGTAATTCTGACCCACGGAATTAAAAGCCAAAAAAAAAAAAATGGTTATTATTTTAAGCCACCAAGTTTTGGAATGCTTTCTAATAGGTAACTGATACAGTGATAGAAGACAGAATAGTGGTTACCCCTGGGGGGGGGTGAATAGTGACTGATAAGGAGCATATAAAATGCTTCTGAGGTACTGGATATATTTCATTTCTCGGTCTGAGTTGTGGTTACACAGGTGTATGTTTACAAATTAAACAGATATATATTTATGTGAAAATTCATCAAGCTGTACAGTTAAGATTTGAGCACATTTTATATGTTATACTCCAATAATCTGTTTTAAAGTCAAGGTCCAGTTTGTCTTGGTTATCTCTAAGTATGATAGACAGAATAACGGCCCCCAGAGATGTCTTAATCCTTGGAACCTGTGAACATATTAGGTTATATGGAAAGGGAAAATTACGATTGCAGATTAAATTAAGATTGCTAATCAGCAGAGAGGGAGGCTATCTTGTATTGTCCAGGTGGGCCCAATGTCCTTAAAAGTGAAAGAAGAGTAGAGTCACAGGGAGATGTAACTACAGACAAAGAGAAATGCAACATTACTGGCTTTGAAGATGGGAGGAGGGGGAACCTCAAGCTAAGGAATGTAAGTGGTCTCTAGAAACTGGAAAAGGCAAGGAAATGGATTCTCACCGAGAGTCAGCCCTGCCAAAACCTTGATTTTAGCCAAAGAGACCTATTTCAAACTTCTGAACTACAAAACTATAGGATAATAAATTTATGTTGTTTTAGGCCACTAAGATTGTGGTAGTTTGTTATAGTGGCAATAAAAATTGGAAACACTGGGTTGCTTACTGCTGCAAGAAACTGATTTCAATGCATTTTTTATTTAAGTAAAATATACATATATAATTTACCATCTTTACCATTTTTAAGTGTACAGTTCAGTGATAATGAATACACTTTTGTCCCCTTCATCCCCCATCCCTCCCCTTCCTGGCCTCTTGTAACCACAAATCTACTCTCTATCTTCATGAGATCCATTTTTTAGCTCCCACATATGAGTGAGAATATGTGATATTTGTCTTTCTGTGCTTGGCTTATTTAACTTAAGATAATGGCCTCCAGTTGCATCCATGTTGCAAATGACAAGATTTTATTTTTATGAATGAATAATATTCAATAGTGTATATATATATACCACATTTTCTTTATCCATTCATCCATTGATGGGCACTTAGGTTGATTCCATGTTTTTGCTATTGTGAATAGTGCTGCAATAAACATGAGGATGCAGACATATTTGACATACTGATTTCCCTTCTTTTGAATATATACGCAGTAGTGAAATTGCTAGATCATATGGTAGATCTACTTTTAGTTTTTTGAAGAACCTCTATACTGTTCTCCATAGTGGCTGTACTAATTTGCATTCCTACCAACAGTGTTCAAAAGTTCCCCTTTCTCCACATCTTTGCCAGCATCTGTTGTCTTTTTAATAAAAGCCATTTTAGGGTGAGATGGTATCTCATTGTACTTTTGATTTGTATTTCTCTGATGACTGGTGATATTGAGAATTTTTTTCATATACTTGTTGGCCATTTGTATGTTTTCTTTGGAGAAATATTTGTTCAGATCTTTTGCCCATTTTTAAATCATATTATTTGTTTTTTCCTATTGAGTTGTTTGAGCTCCTTATATATTCTGACAACTAATCCCTTGTCAAATGGATAGCTTGCAAATATTTTCTCCCATTCTGTGGGCTTCTTCACTTTGTTGATTGTTCCTTTCCTTTGCAAAGCTTTTTAGCTTGATGTAATCCCAGGCTTTGCTTTGGTCACCTGTGCTTTTGAGCTCTTACACAAAAAATATTTGCCCAGACCAGTGTCCTAGAGCATTCCCCCCAACGTTTTCTTCTAGTAGTTGAATCTAGCAAGTCTTAGATTTAAGTCTTTAATCCATTTTGATTTGATTTTTGTGTAAAATGTAAGAGAGGGAATCTAGTTTCATTCTTTTGCATATAGTTACCCAGTTTTCCCAGCACTATTTATTGAAAAGACGGTCCTTTCCCCCTTGTATGTTCATGGTGCTTTTGTTTTTTTTTTATATTATTATTATTATACTTTAAGTTCTGGGGTACACATGCAGAACATGCAGATTTGTTACATAGGTATACACGTGCCATGGTGGTTTGATGCATCCATCACCCCGTCATCTACATTAGGTATTTCTTCTAATGCTATCCCTCCCCACCCCCCACCACCCTGCTATCTCTCCCCTAGGCCTTCACATTCTGACAGGCCCTGGTGTGTGATGTTCCCCTCCCTGTGTCATGGTGCCTTTGTTGAAGAAGAGTTGGTTATAAATGCATGGGTTTATGTCAAGGTTCTCCATTTTGTTCCATTTGGTCTATGTGTCTGTTTTTTATGCCAGTACCATGATGTTTTGGTTAGTGTAGCTTCGTAGTAAACATCAAAGCCAGATAGTATGGTGCCTTCAGCTTTGTTTTTTTTTTTTGGTCAGGATTGCTTTGGCTATTTGGAGTCTTTTGTGGTTTCATATAAATTTTAGGATTTTTTTTTTCCCTATTACTGTGAGGAATGTCATTGATGTTTTGATAAGGATTGCATTGAATCTGTACATTTCTTTGGGTAGTATTGTCATTTAAACAATATTCTCTATTCCATGAATCTGAAATAGGTTTCCGTTTGTTTGTGTCTTCTTCCATTTTTTGTTTCATCAGAGCTTTATAGTTCCTTATATAGGTCTTTCACTTCTGTGGTTAGATTGATTCGTAGGTATTTTATATTTTTGTAGCTATTGTAAATAGGATTGCTTTCTTGATTTCTTTTTCAGATTGTTCACTGTTGGCATATAAAATGCTACTGATTTTCGGGCCAGGCATGGTGGCTCACACCTGTAATCTCAGCATTTTGGGAGGGTGAGTTGGGCAGATTACTTGAGACCAGGAGTTTGAGACCGCCCTGGCCAACATGGAAAAATCCCATCTCTACCAAAAAAATTAGCTGGGTGCTGTGGCACATACCGGTAGTCCCAGCTACTCTGGAGGCTGAGACACGAGAATCGCTTGAACCTGGGAGGCGGAGGTTGCAGTGAGCCCAGATCATGCCACTGTACTCCAGCCTAAGGAACTGAGCCAAACTCTGTCTCAAAAAAAAAAAAAAGAAAGAAAGAGAAAGAAAGAAACGCTACTAATTTTTGTATGTTGACTTTGTATCCGGCAAATTTACTGAATTCATTTTTTAGTTTGAACAGTTTTTTGGTGGAGTTTTTAGGTTTTCATAAGTATAAGATCCTGTCATCTGTGAACAACGGTAATTTGACTTCTTCCTTTCCAATTTTGATGCACTTTTTTTTTCTTGCCTAATTGTTCTGGCTAGAACTTCCAGTATTATTGTCAATAATAATGGTGAAAGTGGACATCCTCATTTTGTTTGAATCCTCAAAGGAAAAGCCCTTTGATTTTTCACCATTCAGTATGATGTTAGCTATGGGTTGGTCATATAGGGCCTTTATTATTTTGAGATACATTCCTTCTATACCCATTTTGATGAGGGTTTTATCATAATGGGATGTTTAATTTTATCAAGTACTTCCTCGGCATCTACGGTTTTTATTCTCTACTCTGTATCACATTCATTGATCACATTTATTGATTGCATATGTTGAACCATCCTTACATCCCTGGATGAATCCCATTTGATTATGGTGAGTGATATTTTTAATGTGTTGTTGAATTCAGTTTGCTAGTATTTGTGTTGAGGATTTTTGCATCTATGTTTATTGGTGATATTGGCCTGTAGTTTTCTTTTTTTTTGTTGTGTCCTTGTCTGGCTTTGGTATGGTAATGCTGACCTCATAGAATGAGTTTGGAGATAGTCCCTTCTCTTCAATTTTTTTTTTTTTTTTTTTTTTTTGAGGCAGAGTCTCCCTCTGTCACCCAGGCTGGAGTGCAGTGGCACAATCTTGGCTCACTGCATCCTCTGCCTCCTAGGCTCAAGAAATTCTCATGCCTCAGCTTTCTGAGTAGCTGGGATTGCAGAGGCACGCCATCATGCCCAGGTTTTTGTTTTTTGTTTTTTGTTTTTCTTGTAGAGACAGCGTTCTGCCATGTTGGCCAGGCTGTTCTCAAACTCCTGACTTCAAGCAGTCTGCCCATGTCAGCCTCCCAAAGTGTTGGGATAACAGGTGTGAGCCACCGCACCTGGCCTCTTTGTATTTCCGATATCTCAGTTGTTTTGTCTTCTTTTCGTTTCTGATTTTAGTTGGGTCTTCTCTTTTTTCTTTTTTTTTCTTAGTCTTGCTAAAGGATTGTCAATTTTGTTTGTCTTTTCAATAAACCATTTCATTTCAGTGATCTTCTGTATTATTTTTCTGTCTCAATTTCATTTATTTCTGCCCTGATATTTATTATTTCTCTCTTTCTACTAATTTTGGGTTTGGTTTTCTTCTTCTTTTCTAGTTCCTTGAGATGCATTGTTAGGTTGTTTATTTGAAGTCGTTCCACTTTTTTATATAGGTGCTTACTGCGATAAACGCCCTCTTAGCAGTGCTTTTGCCATATCCCATTGATTTGGTATTGCTGTATTTCCATTTTTCATTTGTTTCAAGAAATTTTTTAATTTCCTTCTTAATAATTAAATTTAAACTCCTCCTTGACCGATCGATCACTCAGGAGTATGTTGTTTAATTTCCATGCATTGTATATTTTCCAAGGTTCCTCTTGTTGATCCCTAGTCTTCATCCATTGTGGTCAGAAAATATCCTTGATATGATTTTTACTTTGTATAAGTTGTTCATACTTGTTTTTGCAGCCCAAGATATGGCCGATTCTAGAGAATGTTGCATGGGCTGATGAAAAGAATGTGAAATATCAGTTAGGCTACTAGATCTAATATGTAGTTTAACTCTACTGTTTTGTTGTTGTTGTTGTTGTTGATTTTCTATCTGGATGATCTGTCCATTACTGAGAGTTGGATATTAAATTCCCCTACTATTATTGTATTGCAATCTATCTCTCCCCTCTAGATCTACCAATGTTTCCTTTACATACTTGGGGAGCTCCAGTGTTGCGCGTATATATATTTATAATTCTTCCATCCTCTTGCTGAATTGACCCCCTTTATCATTATATAGTGACCTTCTTTGTCTCTTTTTACAGTCTTTGATTTGATTTGATTTGACTCCTGCTCTTTTGTGGTTTCCAGATCCATAGAATATTTTTTTCAACCCCTTCACTCTCAGCATATGTTCTTTATCAATGAAGTGGGTTTCTCAAAGGCAGCATAGAGTTGGGTTTTCTTCTTTATCTATTCAGTCACTCTATGTTTTTTTAATTGGAGAATTAAGACCATTTATATTCAGTGATATTATTAATAAGTAAACACTGCTGCCATTTTGTTGCTTGTTTTCTGGTTGTTTTGAGACTCTCTTCTTTACTCCTTTCTTCCTGTCTTCCTTTGTGGCTAAGTGATTATCTGTTAGTATATTTTAATTTGTTGCATTTTATTTTTAGTGAATCTATTACAGATTTTTGTGCTGTGATTACCAAGAGGCTTACAAAAAAATCATATAAATTATTTTAAAGAGATGAAAACTTATCTTAGATCACAAATAAAAGAACAGAAACAAAGGTAAAAAAAAATACAAAGAAATTCTACAGTTTAACTCAATTTCCCCCATTTTGACTTTTAGTTGTCTCAACTTACATATTTTTATATTACCTATCTCTTAATAGGTTGCTGTGGCTATTATGGCTTTTAATAGATTTGTCATTTGGGCTTTATACTAAAGTTATGAGTGGATTGCATACCACAAATACAGCAATAGAATATTCTGGGCTTGCCTATGTACTTTATCATTATGATTTTTTTTTAAGACGGAGTCTCGCTCTGTCATCCAGGCTGGAGTACAGTGGTGCAATCTCGGCTCACTGCAACCTCCACCTCCCAGGTTCAAGCAATTCTTCTGCCTCAGCCTCCTGAGTAGCTGGGATTATAGCTGCATGCCACCATGCCCAGCTAAGTTTTGTATTTTTAGTAGAGACAGGGTTTCACCATGTTGGCCAGGCTGGTCTCAAACTCCTGACCTCGTGATCCACCGCCTCGGCCTCCCAAAGTGCTGGGATTACAGGCATGAGCCACCGAGCCCTATGTATCTAATTTTATCAGTGGTTTTTATACCTTGAAATGTTATCTTTTGCACAGCAGTGGTCTTTCTTTCAGATTGAAGAAACGCTTTAGCATTTCTTGCAAGATTGATCTGTGGGTGGTGAATTCTCCCAGCTTTTGTTTGTCTAGGAAAAGCTTTATCTCTCCTTCATATTTGAATAATTTTCTGGATACAATATTATTGGATGGCAGGGCTGAAGATGATAGCCCCACCTCTCCTGGCTCTGCCTGTCCTCAAAGATATTTCTCCCTTCAGGCACTCAAGATCCATCTCTTAGGTTAAGGCAAGGACAGGTCTCCTGCCAGGGAACCCAAGAAAGTAAATTGGAGCAAGATTTTCCACACACTTGGTGCCTGGCAGAACTGGGTGGTGGGGAGGGATCACAGATGTGAAAGTCTGATTTTCTCACCACTACTTAGAGTTTTTCCACTACTCGGTGGCCCTGGGAACTGTCTTATCCTCATACCTGAGCTCTGGATTGTTGCTGGCAAAATCTCAGTGTTTTGTATCTGTTTTCATTTTTCTGTGTGGGGAGGGTGAAGCCAGGTTGCCTCTGTGCTGCCATTTTATGACCAGAAGTCCCTCAGTGCATCTCATTACATCTCTCAGTGACCAGCAATCTCACTTCATACGCAATTACTTCTGCAGGTCTTAATATAGACCTAGTAGAGCCACTTCCAGACAGTTCTTTTGTGTACAGACTCAGAAAACCAAGACCACAATGTGGGGCTGGCTGGCTTCATGGGTATACAGCCTGTGCAGTCACAGAGAGCACTGTGTTTGGAAGGGCCCCATATTTGGCCTAATGCTCTACTATTGCTGTCCTAAAATTCTTAATAATTTTTAAATAAGGGTCCCTGCATTTCATTTTGCACTGAGCACTGTAAATTATATGTTCAATCCTGTCACCATCCTCCTCCTTCCTCTTTACTCAGTACCAGGGCCAGCCCACCAGACAGACCACACTCTTAAGTTTTTTGACACATTATTTTATGGATACTATTGTCCTTTCCTGACATTGGGCCTTGAAAAGGGCTACCCTGTCTACCTTGATCATTCCTTCTAACTCCAAGTCTCAACAAATGGATTGGAAGTTCTTACCATGGATGTATGGTGAATGGCCTACCCTCTCTCCAGACATACGCACATCTGCCCTGGTGAACACTGGATAATTGAGATGACCTCTTGAAGACCTGTTCCAGGATGCCCTTGTCATTCTGCCTGTATGGAGAGTGACTGGCAATTCCTTTCTCAGAAGAAAAAAATAATCATCTCTGATAGAACACCCCACTACATCTAAAATACCAGTGCCTGGGGATTAAGAAGTGTTATAACAAAAAGAAGTTATATAGTCAAGGAAATTTGTCAAATTAAGTTTAAAATATTAAATATACTTTTTTTCTGGGGGGCTTCTCAGCTTACTTAATGTGCTCAAGGACATATGACCCTCCAAGGTGGGGTAGAGGGAGAACTTCATAAACTCATTCAGGAAGGCATCACTTTTCTCTTAGGGATCTTGCTGGACTAATTTTCCACGGAAAAAGGTTTAACAAATGCTCTCCTAAACAAATTAAGCTCTTGCCAAGCAAACTGAGGCTTTAGTTTATCTCCTTTTCCATAGGAATTTGCAAGAAAGCCAGCACACACCTAAGTGAGGAGACATTCTTTATCACTTTAACTCTTCCCTTTCTCTGCCCCTCTGCTCACACATATAGTCTACATAGAAAGACAACAGCTTAGAGTGTATATTTAAATATGTACTTCTTGGGTGTGACGATGATGATGACGATGATGATGATAGCTAACATATATCAAACACTTGCTCTGCAGCAACAAGCACTGTTCTAAGTACTTGTTGCATATCATTTTATTTAACAACATGGCCTACTTTAAAAATAGCCCACATTTGTAATGCAAGGAACCTCAATTTATGATTGATAAATCTGAATGAACACAGCTAATGGTAAACCCAGTAATTTTTTTTTCTTTTTTTTTGTCACAAGGTAGCAGCATTTCCAGCAGCGTATCTCCATCTGATGGATTATGGGAATTCCTTTTCTGTGCATAAAACAAACCAAATTTATTTTAAACCAGCAGCAAACTGCTAACAGCTTAATTGTAAACCTGCTGGGGGATGAAGTTGAAACACCTGGCACTTTTTCCATTCAAATATCCATCAGTGAATGACTGATGATACTGCTGTTCATGAAAACTAAGATTTGTTCTGAAAGCAGGGAGCTGATTATTCAAGTGAGCTCTAAAGCAAACGCTGGGGGAAATACACTCTCAACCTCTGAAGTTATTCTCAGGTTATAAAATATTTCTGTGAACACATGTAGAGGATGTTCAACTAATGGAATATTGAACATGAAAAGGAGAACTCACTTGTTTTTTTTTTTCTCTTTTATATAAAAAGTAATAAAACCAATATAATCAGGCTGTCATTCCCACAGCAGATAGCTTTGGAACCCAAATTTCTTAAGGCTTCTGCAGCCTGTGGATATTAAAGGGGCTCTATTAAATGTAATCACCAAATTTTACTGCTTTTGTATTCAGTGTATCCAAAACCCCCGGCTTCTTCAATTAAAAGCCCTCCAGAGTGTCTCCAGGCATTCTTAGGGAGTGGGTATCATCTGTGAGCACAAACTAATCTAACCAACTGTCCAACTACCCACCATGTGTTTTCTGCCATTTCTTTCTTCTGCGTCTACCTCCCTTCCCCACTCTCTTAGCTGGACATTATGGCATCAGCCAGGCACCACTGTCCTGCCATCTCCTACCAGGCTCCTTGATGTCTTGCTGCAGCTGAGGATCCTAGAGATAGCAGATCTGCGTGGTGCTCCACTCTAATGTGGGGAAGAAGGCTGCTTGTGCTCTATTATCTTTTCCTACTGAAAAAGGAAGAGTGGGAGAGGGTAAGTAAACGGATGCCTCTTCTCATCGGGAGCATGCAGGTACCCCTTTTCATCATCAGCTACTCAGTCTCACATGTAAGTGGACAGGGGAGACAAATTTGGGTGATTCTTTTTTCCTTAAACAGGGGTTCCTAACATTTTTTTGTGCCATGCAACTCTTTAGCACTCTGGTGAACCCTATGGACCCTTTCTCAGAATAATGTTCTTAAACGCATATAACAAAATACATAGGATTACAAAGGAAACCTGTTACATTGTAATATAGTTATCAAACTATTTTTAGAACAAGTTTTATATGACATATATGCTTTTTATTAACATGTTAAATAAATGATCCAGCAGCAGGTCTAACACCACAATTCAAAGCGAGCATGAGTAAATATTATTTTAAGACATCTGAAAAAAATGCAATGTGATATGAAAATATCTGTGATTTCTATCCATGACAGAGTCACAGATATGGCTAATGTCAATGTAGTTTGCTGTGTATGTTCATAATTAGGGGAAAGCACTAAGTTTCAAAGATGTAATTGTTTTCCCTTCCAAGTTCACAAACCCCATGGACCACTGGCTTAGAATGAGCTCACTTTAGTGGGTCCTTACAGGACCTGACATTAAAAGACATGGCTGCCCATCCCTGCAGTTCACTGAATAAGCCCAGACAGATCCAAATCCCAGCTAGAACTCAAGCTGGGAACTCTACTATATTTAGAGGAAAAAAAATTTTAAGAGATGGAATCTTGCTCTGTCACCCCCGACTGGAGTGCAATGGCACTATCATAGCTCATTGCAGCTTCAAACTCCTGGGCTCAAGCGATCCTCCTGCCTCAGCCTCCAGAGTAGCTGGAATGACAGACCTGCAACCACAGTCCCTGGCTTCAAATATTCTTAAATGAAGATCAGTCTATTATTAGGATATTTCTAGATAACCAAGAGCTCTCCTTGCCTGGGTTAACCTGACATTGTTTCCCTGTCTCCACAATTCTCACTATCCCACTTAACATATTGTAACAAAAGTGGCCTTTTAGAATGCAAATAGGATCTCCCTCCCCCACCCAATAGCAGTTTACACTACAGTGATTCAGAATCACCAAACCACGTGCAATTGCCCGTATACACCTCCTACTTTTGTACATGCTGTTCCCTCTTTCTGAAATGTCCTCCCACTTCATCCTCACCTAGGAAATTCCTTCTTATTCTTTAAGATCCAGCTCAAACATTAACTCCTCTGAGAGAAAGTGTCAGGCCTTCCCTGGCCTCCCTGAAAAGAGTTTATTACTTTCTTCCATGTGCTACCTACTCACTGAACCTTGACTATACATATAGTGTAGCACTTATATAAACTAGTTTATTGAACGAGCTAGACACAGTAGGGTGTAAGCAGAAAGCAATATAATTCTTTCACACCAGAAGCTCTATGGAATCATTTCTCCCCACCCCTGTGTGAAATTTCAGACAGATCTCATACCTTTTTCAGTCACTCTCAGATATTAAAATATAGTTTTGTTTTCAGGCATTAAAATTTTCAGTTCAGTCTAGTATTTTATAGCTTCAATCTGTCACCCATTTCCAAGTTTATCTCCTCCCAAACTCAGGTCTAACTCAGCCAAGAAACTTAGCAGGGGAAGGATGCAGAGCATGGTTGGCTTCCACATTGGTCTATTTCCTCTTCTGATCCCCGCCTCACACACTCCCCACCACACACACATCCTGTGCTGTTCCAACCCTGAAATGATCCCAATAGAGGAATGAACTGATGGAATCCTAGGACAGAGGAGTTGAAAGAAGTCTGCCAGGGAAGGACTAGAAAAAGTAAGGGCCAAAAAGAGAGCTTTTCTTGACTGGTTAAATTTTAACCTAGCATTGATTGAAGAGTGTGGCATATGTCCAAAGCTGACACTTTCTCTAAAGAGTTCCTTGAGCCTCCTATCACCAGAGATCTCTCACCTGCAGTTTTCCTGGCCTAGGCAACACTTCATCTGGCAGGCCTCTTTCAACTCCACTGTCCCAGGTTTTCATCTGTCCTTTTCTTTGTTTGGATCATTGCACACCTCTAAGCAATCCTCTTAGGGGAAACTGCAAATAAGATGGCCCAACTCTAACTTTCTACCATGGAGACTACCTCTGGTCCCTGGGAAACAGACAGCTTCACCCACACACTGGCAGAAGTACAGCTCCCCACAAATGCAGCCCTCTCTCTTTCCTCTGTTTTCACAGGCTGCTATAGTCGTAGCCTCTCTCACCTTTAGACTTTGTTTTTAGGTATGAGTAAATTGCCAGTCCCTACAAATGTCAATCTCCAGGGAACACAGGTCAAGCTCCTGGAGTGATTTTCTTGTAGCCTCCTCCCCTTAAGTGAATGGGAAGCACCTCTTCCATTCCCCCATGAGCAGGAGAACTCCATAGCACCACTCCCATACCTCTCTTCAAAACTATCTTCTCTACCACTGTCCTCTCAATCAATCTGCAGCTTCCTTTATATGCCTTCGAGTCATTTAACGGACACAAATCATATTTTGGAAGTTCTGTAAAAATGGTGTGTCACCTCTCTTTAGAATATGTGAGCCCTTAATACCCTTTGTTTTAGCTTTGGAGACAAGTCCCATTTTCATATCCATTGCCTGGGACTGCATATGCTACCACTATGAGCTCCTTGATACCATGAATAAGTTTCATTCATGTTTATACCCCTAGCACCTAGCATAGTACCTGATACAGGGAAGGTACTCAAAACTATTTGTTGACCCCAGTTCAAGATGGTGGACTAGCTACATACATTGCTCCCAACCCCTCCTAGATTCCATTAATAGATAAGTACAGCAGTACATAGGAAAATAAACCTCTAAGGGCAAAAAGAATTCGACAGAAGTTGAGGAAATTACCAACAAGACATCCTAAAACGTTTCTGGAAGAAGGAAAGTAGATGTGAGCAAGTTGACAGATGAAACAGATAAAACCACAGCCTAGCAAAGGTTATAAGGAAGCTGCAGAGAAGACGGGAGCCAGCCTGTTTGGTGGAATTCTGGGGGATACTCTGGGCTCTAAGTCAGCAAGTACAGAAGGGAACAGGAATAAGAAGTGGGGCTTTAAACTGGGGAATTAATTAAAGATTTGTCAAACAGAACAGTGGCATCAGTCCGCACCGTCAGATTCCTCCCAAATTCCTTACTAGAGTACCATTTACTGGCATTTGCTAACAAGCAAAAACAAAAAAACAAATTAATGCTATGAAGAAAGCTAAAACTTTTGGTTTGAATATAGGCCTCTCAGAGAAATACCTTCTCACTAGGCATTTAGAAGGCTAATAGCCAGACAGCAAATTCCCAGCCTACTCACCCCCGCAAAAAAACTTGCCAAGCAACCAGCTCCCATCCCCACCCTACTACATAAAGATATCCCCATCAGATATCCCAGTCATCCATCAGAGGAGAGACATACCTGGGGGGAAAAAAAGCTGCTTTATGCAATAGCAAATGGAAAACCCACACCAGCTACACAGTAATTTTTCTTAAAAAAAAAAAAAAAAAAATGGGACCAGGCATGTTGGCTCACACCTGTAATCCCAGCACTTTGGGAGGCCAAGGCAGGCAGATTGCAAGGTCAAGAGTTTGAGACCAACCTGGCTAACATGGCAAAACCACATCTCTACTAAAAATAAAAAAATTAGCCGGGCATGGTGACAGGCACCTGTAATCCCAGCTACTCAGGAGGCTGAGGCAGGAGAATCGCTTGAACCCAGGAGGTAGATGTTGCAGTGAGTCGAGATTGTGCCACTGCAGTCCAGCCTGGGCAACATAGTGAGACTCATTAAAAAAAATGGACAGGATAGTGATATCACTGAAAATGGCAGGGGAACTCCAGTGCTCCATCCCACCACAAAAGCAACTAGTAAACTGTCAAAATCAACTTTTGCAGAACTCTGAAATCTAGTCAAAAACTTACAATCACTAGGGAAGGCATGGTGAGGAAAGAAGTGGCTGCAATGTGGTAAGAGAGGGATGTAGCATTTAAAATTGCCTGCCTGCCATCCCCCAATCCCCAGATCAGCAGTGGCGCTAAGGATGACAGCCCACACTCTTGGTGAAGGTTAGTACCAGAGAGAGCAATATGGAACTTATACTCAAATAATTCTGGATGTCCATTTCTACCTGTCTGGTGGCGCACTGAAGAACAGGCACATGGGCTTGCCTTTGTTTTGCATGACTCAGAGCATTCCTAGGGCTGGGGCAGTTTCTAAGGCAGCATTTAACATAAACATGTAAAGGCACAAGTAATGGCCACAGTGGATTGTGCCAAGGAACAACGGTGGAGACGAGCAATAGATAGACCAAGAAGCATGGGAAGAGATTAGGAAAGGAGTTATATGTGGGTGACATGGCTTTTTAAAGCTCCTAGATACACCGGGAAATTGAGAAAACCATAAGACTAACCAAAGATGGATACATATATAGAAAAAGCCAGAGAAGACCCTAAGCTTTCACCTCTGGATGACCATTAGGCTCTGCATAAGCATGAAGTGAAGGCTGAGGTAGACTTGTAAGCAATGTGGCTAAGCTGTGAATGAGTGCCCCAACACAGAGCTAATATGTCAAGACTTGAGAGTAGACTTTTCTTTCTCCTGTTCTAAGCATTTAAGGAAACGCCGTCAAAATATTAACTATCCACCAAGCTAATGGACCACATACTTCAGTGATCACACACAACAAAGAATATCATCTTTACAAAAGTAGTTTAGAAAAGGCACTATGCAAAAAAACAAGTAAAACAAGCAGCAACAAAAACTCATGAGAAGGGGTGAGAATCTAATCTCCTGAGTCACCACATAACAATGTTCAAAATGTCTAGTTTTCAACAAAACATTATAACTCTTGACTTATGCCTACAATCTCTGTACTTTGGGAGGCCAAGATGGGAGAATCACTTGAGGCCAGGAATTTGAGACCAGCCTAGTCAACATAGCAAGACCCCATCTCTAATTTAAAAAAGAAATAAAATAAAACATACAAAGAAATAGGAAAGTATGGTCTGTTATGAGGAAATATGAAATCAACAGAATCATGAAATCTGAAGTGTGAAATCAACAGAATCCAAAAAAATTGACTTATCAGACAAAACTTTAAATCAAGTCTCTTAAACATGCTCATGGAGCTAAAGAAAACCATGAACAAAGAACTAAAGGAAACCAAAAGAACACTATGTCACTAAATAGAGAATAAAAGAATAAATCCAATAAAACAAAACAAATTATTTAAAAAGGCATAAAATAGAAATTCTGGAGCCTAAAAGAAAAGTAACTAAAACAAAAATTTTACTAGAGCCATTCAGCAGCACATTTGAGCAGGCAGAAGGATGAATGACAGAAATTGAAGATAAGTTCATTGAAATTATCCAGTCTGAGGAGCAGAAGGAAAAAAGAATGAAAAAAAAATGAATAGAGCCTACAGAACATGTGGGACATTATCCAGTATATCAACTTAGGCGTAATAGGAGTCTCAGAAGGAGAGGATAGAAAGAAATTTACAGGCTGGGCATGATGGCTCATACCTGTAATCCCAGCATTTTGGGAGGCCAAGGTGGGCGGATCACTTGAGCCCAGGAGTTTGAGACCAGCCCGTGCAACATGGTGAAACTCTGTCTCTACAAAAAAAAAAAAAAAAAAAAAAAAAAGAAGAAGAAAAATTAGCCAGTCTCATAACCTACTCTCAAAATAAATAATATATTAAATTTTTAAAAGAAATGAAGAGAAAGAAAATTTGAAAAAATAATGGCCCCAAATCCCCCAAATTAGATGAAATATATGAATATAAACATCCAAGAAACTCAATTTATATCTAGTAGGGATAAACTCAGTAAAACACTTAAACTCACAAAAACACTTAATAATTAAATTGTTGGCCAGGCACGGTGACTCACGTCTGTAATCCCAGCACTCTGGGAGGCCGAGGCAGGCGAATTATGAGGTCAGGAAATCAAGACCATCCCAGCCAACATGGTGAAACCCCATCTCTACTAAAAATACAAAAATTAGCTGGGTGTGATGGCACGTGCCTGTCATCCCAGCTACTCGAGAGGCTGAGGCACAACAATCGCTTGAACCCAGGAGGCAGAAGGTGCAGTGAGCTGAGATCATGCCACTGCACTCCAGCCTAGCGGTAGGGCGATACTCCATTGAAAAAAAAAAAAAAAATCAAATTATTGAAAGACAAAGAGAGAATCTTGAAATCACCAAGAAGTGACTCATCACATACAAAGGATCCTCAAAAAGATCAACAGCCAATTTCACTTCAGAAACCATAAAGCCCAGAAGGCAGTACTATGAAATATTTAAAGTGCTACTGAAACAAAAAAATAACTTGTCAATCGATAAATCTGTATTTGGCAAAAAGTATCCTTCAAATATGAAGTTGAAATTAAGACATTCTCAGATATGCAAAAGCTGAGGAAGTTCATTACATGTATCCCTCTCCTATAAAAAAATGCTAAAAGGAATTCTTCAGCCTGAAATGAAAGCACACTGGACAGTAACTTGAAGCCCTATGAAGAAATAAAAAATACTACTAAATGTCACCAAATAGGTAAATATAGAATACATATATCAAAAAAGCATGTTGTACACCTTAAATTTATATATTTATTTGTGAAGTATATGTCAACAAAGTGGGGGAGATCTAATATTACTGTATTTTTGGTTTGTAATTCCTCTTTTTTACCTATGTGATTTAAAAGACAAATACAGGCGCAGTGGCTCAAGCCTGTAATCCCAGCATGTTGGGAGGCTGAGGCAGGTGGATCATGAGGTCAGGAGTTCAAGACCAGCCTGACCAATATGGTGAAACCCCATCTCTACTAAAAATACAAAAAAAAAAAAAATTAGCTGGGTGTGTTGGCATGCACCTGTAGTCTCCCAGCTGCTTAGGAGGCTGAGGCAGAAGAATTGCTTGAACCCAGGAGGCGGAGGTTGCAGTGAGACAAGATCGTCCCTGGGTGACAGAGCAAGACTCCATCTCAAAAAAAAAAAAAAAGACCAATGCATAAAACAATAATTATAAATCTATGCTAATGTGCACACAATGTATAAGATGTAACTTGTGACATTATTTGCATAAAGAGGGAAGGATGGCCCTATATGGTAGCAGAGATATATATACTATCTTTATATACTATTGAAGCCAGGATAATATTAATTCAAACTTGTTTCTTATAAATTTAACATATTAATTGTTATTCTTAGGGTAACTACTAAGAAGATAACTAGAAATATACAGAAAAAGAAATGAGAAAATAATCAAATGGCATACTGAAAAAAATCAACTAAACACAAATGAAGGCAGTAATGAAGAAGTTGAGGAACAAAAAAGATATAAGATGTATACAAAACAAATAACAAAATAACAGAAGTAAATCCTTCCTCATCAGTAATTACATTGAATGCAAAGGGATTGTACTTAGCAATTAAAAGACAGATTTGGGAGAATGGAAAGAGCACATGGCCCAAACTATATGCTGTCTATAAGAGGTTTACTTTAGATGTAAAGATAAATACATTGAAAGTAAAAGGATGGTAAAAGATATTCCATGCAAAAAAGATTCCACGTAAATAGTAACCAAAGAGAGCTCTGGTTGCTATACAAATATCAGACAAAAGAGTCTTTCAAGTCAAAAATCATTATGAGAAAAAAGGACTTTATATATTGATAAAAATAGTCAACCTATCAAGAAGGTATGACAATTATAAATCAATACACACCTAACATCAGAGCCCCCAAAATATACGAAGCAAAAATTAACAGAATTGAAGGAAAAAATAGTTGTACAATAATAGTTGAAATGTTTCAATACCCCACTTCCAAATCATGGATAGGACAACTAGACAAAAAATCAATAAAGATATAGAGGATAACACTATAAGCCAACTAGACCTAACACATCTATATAGAATACCCCATGCAAAAATAGCAGAACACATATTCTTCTCAAGTGCAAGTGGAATATTCTCCAAAATAAACCATATGGTAGGCTACAAATAAGTTTAAATAAAATATTTAAACCATACAAAATATCTTCTCTGACCACAATAAAATAAATTAAAAATCAATAACACAAAAATGTAGAAATTAAACAACACACTCTTAAATAAACAATAGCAGAAGGAAGGAAATAATAAATTTTAAGGCAGATATAAATGAAATAGTGTATAAAAAACTATGAAGTAAATCAATAAAATCAAAAGTTCTTTGAAAAGATCCACAAAATAGACAAACCTTTAGCTACACTGACTAAGAAAAAGAGAGAGATAGAAATCACTAAAATCAGAAATGAAAGTAGGCACATGATTACCAATCATACAGAAAGATGCTCAACATCATTAGTCATTAGGGAAATACAAATCAAAACCACAGTGAAATACCACTTCCCACCCACTAGAATGGCAACAATCAAAAAAACGGAAAAGGATGTGGAGAGATTAGCACCCTCACTCATTCCCTGGGGGGGGGGAAAAAAGAAAATGGTGCATCCACTGTGGAAAACAATTTGGTTGTTCCTCAGTAACATTAGACACAGAATTATCATATAACCTAGCAATTCCGTTTCTAGGTATATACCCAAGAGAACTAAAAAACATTATATATGTTCACACAAAAACTTGTAACAAATCTTTACAGCAGAATTTTTTGTTGTAATAGCCAAAAAGTAACAACCCAAATATCCATTAGCTGATGAATGGACAAACAAGATGTACAATAATCACTCAATGAAATATAATGCAACTACTGAAGTCAATAAAGTACTGATATATATATATAACAACATGGATGGACTTTGAAACAATATGATGAGAGAAGAAGCCAGAAACAAAAGGCCATATATTGTATTCTTCCATGTATTATTAAATATTCATAATAAGCAGTTTCTTAGAGACAGAAAACAGATTTGTGGTGGCTAAGGTTTGGGAGAGTGAGGAATGGGTTGTGACTGCTTTCATGGGCATAAGGTTTCCATTTCAGGTGATAAAGATATTCTGGAACTAAATAAAGGAGATGATTACACGTTGCAAATGTACTAAAATATCACTGAATTGAATATGCAAATGGTACATTTTATGTTGCATGCAATTTTTTTTTTTTTTTTTTTTTTTTTGGAGATGGAGTTTCGCTCTTGTTGCCCAGGCTGGAGTGCAGTGGTGTGATCTCAGCTCACTGCAACCTCCGCCTCCCAGGTTTAAGCAGTTCTCCTGCCTCAGCCTCCCAAGTAGCTGGGATTACAGGCATGTGCCACCATGCTGGGCCAGTTTTGTATTTTTAGTAGAGACAGGGTTTCTCCATGTTGGTCAGGCTGGTCTCGAACTCGCGACTTCAGGTGATCCAGCTACCTCGGCCTCCCAAAGTGCTGAAATTACAGACATGAGCCACCCCGCCCAGCCTGTTGCATGCATTTTAACACAATTTTTAAAACTTTTATTTTTGGTTTAGGGTACATGGGAAGGTTTGTAACATAGATAAACTCATAACTGGGGTTTGTTGTACAGATTATGTCATCCCAACTCAGGAATTAAGCCCAGTACCCAATAGTTATCTTTTCTACTCCTCTCCTTCCTCCCACCCTCCACCCTCAAGTAGACACCAGTATCTATTGTTTCCTTCTTTGTGTTCATAAGTTCTCATCATTTAGCTCCCACTTATAAGTGAGAACATGCAGTATTTGGTTTCCTGTTCCTGCATTAGTTTCCTAAGGATAATGGCTTCCAGCTTCATCCATGTTCCTGCAGAGGTGATCATCTCATTCTTTTTTATGGCTGCATAGTATTCCATGGTGTATATGTACCACATTTTTTTTTTTATCAAATATGACACTGATGGACATTTAGGTTGATTCCATGTCTTTGCTATTGTGAATAGTGCTGCGATGAACATACACGTGCCTGTGTGTTAATGGTAGAACGATTTATATTCTTTGGGGTATATATCCAGTAATGAGATTGCTGGGTTGAATGGTAGTTCTGCTGTTAGGTCTTTGAGGAATCACCACATTGCTTTCCACAGTGGTTGAACTAATTTACATTCCTACCAACAGCATATAAGTGTTTCCTTTTCCCTGCAACCCCACCAGCATCTGTTATTTTTTGACTTTTTAATAGTAGCCATTCTGACTGGTGTCAGACAGTATCTCATTGTGGTTTTAATTTGCATTTCTCTAATGATCAGTGATATTGAGCATTTTTTCATATTTTGTTGGCCACATGTATGTCTTCTTTTGCTAAATATCTGTTCATGTCCTTTGCCTACCTTTTAATGTTTTTTTTTTTTCTTGTAAATTTGTTTGAGTTCCTTATAGATGCTGGCTATTAGATCTTTTTCAGTTGCATAGTTTGCAAATACTTTCTCCCATTCTACAGAGTATCTGTTTACTCTGTTTATAGCATCTTTTGCTGTGCAGAAGCACTTTAGTTTAATTAGATCCACTTGTCAGTTTTTGCTTTTGTGGCGATTGCTTTTGGCGCCTTCATCATGAAATCTTTGCCTGTTCCTATGTCCAGAGTGGTATTGCCTAGGTTGTCCTCCAGAGCTTTTATCCTTGTGGCTTTTACACTTAAGTCTTCCATTCATCTCGAGTTGATTTTTGTATGTGATATAAGGAAGGGCTGCAGTTTCAATCTTCTACATATAGCTGGCCAGTTATCCCAGCATAACTTATTGAATAGGGAATCCTTTCCCTATTGCTTGTTTTTGTCAGCTTTGCCAAAGATTAGATGGTTGTAAGTGTGCAGCCTTATTTCTGGGCTCTCTGTTCTATTCCATTGGTCTATGTGTCTGCTTTTGTACCAGTACCATGCTGTTTTGGTTACTGTATCCCTGTAGTATAGTTTGAAGTCGGGTAGCATGATGTCCCCCAGCTTTGTTCTTTTTGCTTGTTTTATCTTGGCCATTTGGGATAATTTTTCATTCCATATGAATATGAAAATGGTTTTTTCTAGTTATGTGAAGAATGTCATTGGTAGTTTGACAGGAATAGCATTGAACTGATAAATTGCTTTGGGTAGTATGGCCATTTTAATGATATTTATTCTATCCATGAGCATGGAATGTTTTGCCATTTGTTTATGTCATCTCTGATTTCTTTCAGCAGTGTTTTGTAATTCTCATTGTAGAGATCCTTCACCTCCCTGGTTAGCTGTTTTCCTAGGTACTTTATTCTTTTTGTGGCAATTGTGAAGGGGATCACCTTCCTGATTTGGCTCTCAGCTTGGCTTTTGTTTGTGTATAGGAATGCTAGTGATTTCTGTACATTGATTTTGTATCCTGAAACTTTGCCGAAGTTGTTTATCAGATCAAGGAGCTTTTAGACTGAGATTATGGGGATTTCTAAGATACAGAATTAAGCCGTTTGCCAACAGGGATAGTTTGACTTCCTCTCTTTCTATTTAGTTGCTCTTTATTTATTTCTCTTGCCTGGTTGCTCTGTCCAGGACTTCCAATACTATGTTGAATAGGAGTGGTGAGAGAGGGCATCATTGTCTTCTGCCAGTTTTCAAGGGGAATGCTTCTAGCATTTGTCCATTCAGTATGATGTTGGCTATGTGTTTGTCATAGATAGCTACTATTTTGTGGTGTGTTCCTTCAATACCTAGCTTGTTGAGAGTTTTTAACATGAAAGGATATTGAATTTTATCAAAAGCCTTTTCTGCATCTATTGAGGTAATCATGTGGTTTTTGTCTTTAGTTCTATTTATGTGATGAATCACATTTATTGATTTGCATATGTTGAACCAACCTTGCATCCCAGGGATAAAGCCTACTTGATTGTGGTAGATGAGCTTTTGATGTGCTGCTGGATTGTTTCCCTGTATTTTGTTGAGGTTTTTTGCATTGATATTCATCAAGGATATTGGCCTGAAGTTTCCTTTGTTTATTGTGTCTCTGCCAGGTTTTGGCATCAGGATGCTACTGGCTTCATAGAATATGTTAGGGAGAAGACCCTCCTCCTCAATTTTTTGGAATAGTTTCCGTAGGGAATGATATCAGCTGTTCTTTGTACATCTGGTAAAATTCGGTGATATTTTTAACACAATTTTTAAAATACATGGGCAATTTAACTACACAATCAAAACTAACGCTATCAGTAATGGGACAAAGCAACATCATGTACCTCCTGATATGATATAGTGAGGACTCAACATCACTTGTTATTTCTATCTAGAATGCATAACCCAAATTAAATATGAAGAAATATCAGACAAACCAAAATAAAGTGGCATTCTACAAAATAACTGGACTGTCCTCTTTAAAAGTGTTAGTTCATGAAAGGCAGTGAAACACTGAAGAACTGTCACATTAAAGTAGACTTAACTAAATACGTCATGTGTCCTGGAATGTATTCTAG
This sequence comes from Ateles fusciceps, assembly GCA_036589455.1. Taxonomy (NCBI): domain Eukaryota; kingdom Metazoa; phylum Chordata; class Mammalia; order Primates; family Atelidae; genus Ateles; species Ateles fusciceps. The sequence goes on from JAZHEH010001038.1 coordinate 799,516, forward strand.
ACCAGGAAAATGACATTAGTGGTCAACTGGTGAAATCTCAATAAATTCCATTGATAAAATTAGAGTGTTTTATCAATATTAATTTCCTAATTTTGATAATTGCGCTTTGTTCCATAAGACGTTTACATACATACAAGTATTCATTGCACTATTTTTACAGCATTTTTTAAATTAGAAATTATTTCAAAAGGAAGGGTTGAAATATTTTGTTTAATTAAACATGAATGAGCAACCAAGAATCCACAGTATCAGGAATCTGGGCTCCTTTTATCCTATTGTTTTATCTTACCCAAATTGTTTCTCTCATATGCATGTTCCAGGCTGGTATACCGTCACATACATCCATGTTCTAGGCAACAGGATGAAGGGGGATAAGAAGAGCACAATCTAGAAATTTCAAGTGTCACTTCTACTTGTATCCCATTGGCCAGAACTTAGTTACATAGTCACACCTACCTGTAAGAAATGCCAGGACTTATCTTTATTTGCCCATCTAAAAATTAGGGGATTTGTTACTATTTTAGAAGGGGAGAATGGAAATTGAAGGGCAACTTGCAGTCTTGGTCACACCTGATGTAGAAAACAGTGGATTTATCTAAGGAAAGCAGGAGAGGGAAGTTCTAGTATTACAGCTGTGCAACAGGCCTCAAGGAAAACCAGACCAGATCAGAACAGAAAAACAGAAAATCTAAAAAAGAAATGTGCCTTCAGTGGGATAAATAGTATAGTGATAAATTTGGGAAAAAAATCTCAAGATATTACAAAGTTAAATAAATTTAGAAGAAACTGACAATGCAAGTTTCTTGGTGTAATTAAAGGTGACTTCTAACACACACACACACAGAGCAATACTATGATCACATTGGTTTCTTTAATTGCAATGTGTTTAAATTAGGAAATTTAAAAGCTAGGTTTTCCCTAAACTTTTAATTTAACTTAACAAATATTATTCTACTTATTAGTCAGTCTAATTTCTAACAACTAAATTCTCTTAAGCATTTTCAGCTGCATTTGTAAATTTGATACATCTAATTTTCTTTTTAAATACTTTAAATGCTCCTAGCAAGCACTAAACAATTAAACAAGTACTTAAACAATTCTAATAAATACAATCAATGAAATGTATAAATATGGGTGAATCTTTAAGTCTGTGTGAATATTCTAATACTGCTTAGAAACTTAGAGCATTCTTATTCTTTTCAAGCCGAAAGCACAAGTATAAAATCAATTACTCAATTACTCAGTTGGAATCATAAAACTAATCTGATAGATACTTTTGTATATCAAATTATCTTAAGCATTACAAATGTTTAAAACATCACATGTACAAATTGCCTCAATGATTACAAAAACACCGTTTCTGAACTTAACATGAAAGTACTGGTGTTTTCATTTCCATTTATTTAATGATGTCTATACTCAATTCTAAGCTTTCCCAACACTGAAAAGGTACCCACTATGGAGGTAATAATACCTTCCCAAAATTGGGATCACTATCATAGAGGATTTAATCTGTTTATTGATCAGAGTTTTTGGCTGGGACTTGAGATTCTAATACCTTTTGCAATGTGGATGGAAAAGTTGAGTGCTTTTTCTAATAGTCATTATGCCAGCAAAAACCCTCATGTTCAGATTTTCCAGTGATGTGCTCTCATAGCTCAAATACAATGCACTGAATTCAACTTATACACTACCTAATTTTTCCTTCTATTTGAGTCTACACTCCCACATCCAGGTTGCTTCATCACTTGATTGTCTCATTCTGTCTTCTTAATATTTTCTCTCCTAACAGGGCTGCAATGCTTTAGCTATTTATGTAACAACAAATTGGATTTTGTATACTCTCCATTATTTCATCTGGCTTTTTTTTCCAAAACTCTAATGACAAAAGAAAGAGGTAAAGGATGAGGAGAGAAATAAATGCCAACTCCAGGAAAAGTTTTTAAATGTACAGGGAAACTGTGATCCAAACATCAAGCAAACTGAAATAGAACAGGTTTTATTCAACTGATGGATTTAAGAAAGTGCCGTAAAAATACTCACATAAAGAACATCCATTTCACCTTAAGACTAGGATCCAGGCCAGGTGCAGTGACTCACCCCTATAATCCCAGCACTTTGGGAGTCTGAGACAGGAGGATCACTGGAACCCAGGAATTCAAAACCAGCCTGAGCAACATGGTGTAGTAGTCCATTCTCACATTGCTATAAAGAACTACCTGAGACTGGGTAATTTATGAAGAAAAAAGGTTTAGCTGACTCACAGTTCCATAGGCTATAGAGGAGGCATGGCTGGGGAGGTCTCAGAAAACTTACAATCATGGCAGAGGGCAAAGGGGAAGCAAGTATGTCTTCACATGGCTGGCAGGAGAGAGAGAACCAAGAAGTAAGTGCCACACATCTTTAAACTGCCAGATCTTGTGAGAACTCACTATGAGAACAGCAAAGGGGAAGTCCATCTCCATGATCCAATCACCTTTCACCAGGCCCCTCCTCTAACACGAGGATCACAACCTAACATGAGATTTGGGTGGGGACACAGAGCCAAACCATATCACATGGCAAATCCCCATCTCTACAAAAAACAGAAAAAATAGCCTGGCTTGGCGGTGCATGCTTGTGGTCCCAGCTACTCAGGAGGCTAAGGTGGAAGTATCACTTGAGCCTGGGAGGTAGAGGCTGCAGTGAGCCTTGATCTGTACTCCAGCCTGGGTAACAGAGTGACACACTGTCTCACAAAAAAAAAAAAAAAAAAAAAAAAAGACAATGACTAGGATCCATAGAGGATGTGACGTAATTTTGGTGTATTGACTGCCTTGGCATTTCTTGACCCAATATTACGCAACTCAGCATTGAATAATCATGCAAACTTACATGCTGTTTTACTTGGTTTTCAAATTTTACAGTCTACTTTATGGACAAGTCATGAAAACCTTGGTTGTATTTGCAGGATTATATTATTCAGGATTTAGCCAGGAAAGCTAAACCATTATGAGTATTATGGAAGAAGATATTTGCTATAGTAATAAAACTACAGTCATCCCCTGGGTATATGCATGGATTTAGTTTCAGGATCCCCAGCATATAGCAAAATCCACATATACTCAAGTCCCCAGTCGGCCCTGTGAAACCCACATACATGAAAAGTCAGCCCTTTGTATAGGCGTGTTTTACATCCCTGTGTTTGGTTGAAAAAAATCCGCATATAGCGGACCCGCACAGTTCAGACACGTGTTGTTCAAGGGTCAACAATACATAATTGGGAAAGAGGCTGTAAAAGTAAGGACCGGGAGAGTTGGAAGATAGAGGAAAGTCACCAAACAGCCAGACCTGTCCAGTTGCCAGAGTGGTAACGGAAATGATTGCTGCTAGAGAAGTCTCTGGAAAGCTGTTTCCCCTGCATCTAACGGTGGGTCTAGGGTAGGGTTGCCAGATTTTGCACATGCATGCAAGCACACACGTACTGTATGTGTATATGTACAATGTGTGTAAAATATGTAAATTATATAAGTGTGAAATAAGTATAAAACCACACACATATGTAAAGTATATATGAGAGAGATATGTGTATATATAGCATGGGCCATACTTATACTAATAAATACAGTGTATCTAAATTCAAATTTAACTCTTTGTCCTGCATTTTATCTGGCAACCTGCAATACTAGCCTGGGATTACTCAGTCTTACTGGCAATTGGGAAGAGAGCTGGACTCTGAGTGGAGAAAAGCAAGCATAAGCTGGAACGAGCAGGCATCTCTATGTCTACTTCTTGCTGCATGTAACAACAACCTTCACAGAGTGAAATAGACTACTTCATTTTGGTCTTCCAAATCTTGCACAGATTTCTCTTTTGGCAAACTCTCACCTGGTGCCATGAAGGGAAGGGGATTCTGGAAAACATAATTCCAGCTTAGCCAAACTAATAATTACGAAGGGTGGAAACCCATCTAATATGTTTGAATCCTATGAATTGTACTGTTGGGTAACCCAATAGTAGATGAGGATAATTGTTCTATATAAAACTATTTCAACTAATGAGTAGGAAATATTATAGAATTAAAATATCAGAACTTTACAACCTCCACGACTTGATAAATATTAGGCATTAAGCATTAATATCTATTCACATCACAAAAAAGAGACAGCCAGACACTATTTGCCTCCCATAGTCTTGCCAAACACCACCTATAATTTTGCCAAAGAAATCGAATCTGAGTTTGATCCAGTCTCTGGATCCACCTGATAATTTTTCAGAAACGCAAAGGACAGAAAAATGTGTTGGACTCCACACAAATGTGAAATTAGAAAAACTCAGATTATGAGAAATTACAGATATTATTCTCTAAGAGCTAAATTGTAAAGAAAAGAAAGGTCTGAAGGGTGAGCCTATAGATTTTAAAAGACTTAAAAAGATATATGAAAATGTGCAGATTTAATAGAGACTATTTTTAAAACACAAGATAGTGATTATGACAAAAATCAGGATAGTGGTTACTTACAATGGGAATGAGGAAGCTGTAATTGGAATGGAGAATGTGGAAGGGCTTCTAGGGTGGCTGGCTAAGTTTATTGATCTGGGTGATAGTTACAAGAATGTTTTTATACAGTCCTTCATTGAGCTATATATGTTTGTTTTGTTTATTTTCTGCATCTGTTTTTATTTACAATAAAAATTTTAAAAAGCAATTTGGAGGAAACATTATTTGGGGGAGACTTTTAAAATATCATTAAATATCAAGATAGATACAGATAAGAAAACAGACTGTATCCATAAAACAAAACAGGGTTCTAGAAAAGGAACATTTAAAGAATGAAAAATGAAGGGCTCTTAGAAATTAAAACTGGATAGCATAAATGAATATATATATATAAATTATGTATGTGTGTGTGTATTGTATTAGTCCATTCTCATACTGCTATAAAAAACTACCTGAGGCTGGGTAGTTTATAAAGAAAATAGGTTTAACTGGCTCATGTTTCCACAGACTGTACAGGAAGCATGACTGGTGAGTCCTCAGGAAACTTACAATCATGGTTAAAGGTGAAGAGGAAGCAGGCACATCTTACCTGGCCAAACCAGGCAGAGAGAGAGAAGGGGGAGATGCTACACACTTTTAAACAACCAGATCTCCTGAGAACTCACTCACTATCATGAGAACAGCAAAGGAGAAGTCTACCCTCATGATCCAATCACCTCCCTCCAGGTCTCTCATCCAACCTTGGTTATTACAATTGGACATGAGATTTGGGCAGGATACAGATCCAAACCATATCATATACATATAATGAAACTAAAGCTAGAAAATAAAATTGAAGAAATTAGAACAATAAAAGGATAACTAAGTTCTGGCCAATGAGACAAGAGAGGATTATATCTTTTGAAAAGGAAATTGGCTGTCCTCCACTCCTCATTCCGCCTTCCTGTTGCTGGAATAAAGTTGTGGTGATTATCTAGCTTGAACCATGTAGACATGGACAACATCCTAAGCTAAGGGTCAGCAAATTATTTCTTTAAAGGACCAGATAATAAATATTTTAGGCTTTGTGGGCAATATAACCTCTGCCCCAACTATTCAGTACTGCTGCTGTAATTCAAAAGCACTCCTAGACAATATGGAAATGAATGGGAATGGCAATGTTCCAATCAAACTTTATTCATAAACACTGAAATTTATAGTTTTCATGTGTTATGAAATATTCTTTTTTTTAACCACTTAAAAATATAAAGATGACTCTTAGCTCATGGTTGTAAAATAGTCAAGTGGTAGGCAGGATTTCGCCTAAGGACTGTAGTTTGCAGAACTTTGCCCTAGGGAATGTCAGAGCTATATGACACAAGAAACCTGAGTTCATGTAGCAAAGCCACCTACATGAACTGGACTCTAAACTATAATACATGGGAAAACTAACTCTATTTTGTTTGGACCACTGTATTTTGTAACTGTTATATTGACTTAGTCTAAACTCTATTACAAGGCAGTCTTATAAATCCTCAGAGAAACTGAAGTTAAATAATTGTTAATAAGCTATGAAAACATCTGGTGGGTAGGATTGGCAGGATGCTTCATATCCAACAACCAAGCAATTCCACTTCTAGGTAAAAACCCAAGAGAATCTCTTCCATATGTATATAAGCAGACTAGCATAAAAATTATCATTGCTGCATTGTCTATAATAACCAAATTAGGAACCACCTAAGTGACAATAGGAGAATAGATTAATAAATTGTGGTGCATTCATTCAAATACTACAGAGACATTAAAATGAATTAGAACTATGTATCAGCATGAGAACTGTCACAGACCTAAGGTTGTGCAAAAGAGCAAGCTACAAAATAATAAATGCAAGATAATGCCGCTTGTGTAATGTTTTATAAGGAAAAAAATACTAAAAATAATTTATGAATATATATTCATTAAAAGTGTGTGTGTATATATATGCACACACATATATATGCATGGAAATGTTACATATCAAATTCAGGACAGTGGTCTTCACTAAGAAGGAAAGAAGGAAATAGAATTATGAAATGGTACAGAAGGTGTTTTAACAGTATCCGAAGTGTTTTTTTTTTTATTATTGTTATTTTTTTAGAGACAATGTCTTGCTACATTGCCCAGCCTGGTCTTGAACACCTCACCTAAAGCTGTCCTCTTGCCGCTTCCCAAAGTGCTGGCATTACGTGTGAGCCACCGTACCTGGTCACATTATTTGTTTTTGAAAAATCATAACAAAATATAAATGCTTATTGAGTGAATGTGAAATTCATAAATATATATCAAATATCCCAATATCTGGTATATTTTCTATTTCATCTCCAGGTTTACATTCACAAAGATTTCCTGGCTAATTATTCAAGAATAGCTAACATAAGAATAGTAATAAATTCACTCACAGTCCTTCTTGTTTATATTTCAGACAAGGTTTCTAGCATGAATATCCAGGAATGACAAACAGGCATTTCTCTTACTAGTAAGGTTTCCTAACACAATTAATTAGAATATATGATTTCCATCACATAGATCTATAAAAGTTATAATCAGATAGCACTACTATCAGGTACTAGTACTTCGATTGAAGGAGGGGTTGCTAGTGTCACACCTGCTCTATTTACAGTGAACTCTGTTGGATGTTCTCTATTTACAGTGAACTCGGGAACAATGGATGATAAATGATAATGGTGATAGAGATGTGGAAAAGAAACCAAGCTAAAGAAAACAGCAGTGAGTAGAACAGAAAGGCAACTTACTCTTGAACAAAAGCTACTAAAATCAGAAGCTGGATTTGCTCAGTGATGTCTAGGTTTTTTAACTGCATATTTATAGCTACTTTTTAAAACTCTACTTTTGCTTAAAATTCCTATAGGAAACAATCCCAAAACACCCATCAGCAAGAAACTAAGTAGACCAATGGTAGCATATTTGTAAAATGTAATACTATATGTCAATTTAAAAAATGACAGAGATGCACAAGAACATTAATGAATCTCAGAAACTGTGCTGAATGAAAGAAGGCAGATATAGAAGTGTGTGTGGTGTTTGTTTCCATTTATATGAAGTTCTGTAATAGGCAAAACTAAACTATGGTAACCTAAATCAGGACAGCAGCTGTGAGTAGGGAAAGATTTACCAGAAACAAACAAGGAAATATTGTTCATCATGATTGGGGTAGTGATTACATAGGCATATACATTTGTCAAACATACAAAAACTTCATTAACTGACACATTTGAAACATATACATTTGATAGTATATAAATTTTATGTCAATAAAACTGATTAAAGAGACATCCGTACTATGTTTATTCCAGCACTATTCACAATAGACAAAAAATGGAATCAACCCAGATGTCTAACAACAGACGAGTGGATAAAGAAAATGTAGTATATATGCACAGTGGAATACTATTAAGCCATGAAAAAGAATGAAATCCTAGGGCCAGGTGCAGTGGTTCACGCTTGTAATCCCAGCATTTTGGGAGGCTGAGACAGGAGGATCCCTTTAACCCAGGAGTTCAAGAATAACCTGGGCAATATGGCAAAAACCCACCTCTACAAAAAATACAAAAATTAGCCAGGCATGGAGGTGCACACCTGTAGTCACAACTACTCAGGAGGCTGAGGCAAGAGAATCACCTGGGCTTGGGAGGTCAAGGCCACAGTGAGTTGTGATCGAGCCACTGCACTCCAGCCTAGGTAACTGAGCAATACCCTGTCTCAAAAATAAAATAAAATAAAGGAATGAAATCCTGTCATTCACAATATGGATGGAACTGGAGGACATTAAGTGAAATAAGCTAGGAAAAGAAAGTTAAACACCACATGTGATATGGTTTGGCTCTGTGTCACCACTCAAATTTCATCTCAAATTGTAATACCCACATGCCAAGGGAGGGACCTGGTAGGAGGTGATTGTTTGGATCATGGGGGTGATTTCACCCCTGCTGTTCACGTGATAGTGAGTTCACATGAGATCCGATGGTTTAAAAGTGTTTGGCAGTTCCTCCCCCTCTCTCTTGGCTCCTGCCATGTAAGACATGCCTTGCTTCCCCTTTGCCTCCTGCCATGACTGAGGTCTCCCCCAGCCATGTGGAACTCTGAGTCAATTAAACCTCTTTTCTTTATAAACTACCCAGGCTCAGGTGTTCTTTATAGCCATGTGAAAACAGACTAATAAAGAAAATGCTCTCACTCATATGTGTAAACTAAAAAAATGTTGATCTCATAGAAGGAAAAAGTAGAACAAAGGATACTAGAAGCTAAGAATAGGCAGAAGGGAGGAAAGGGAGAGATCTGTGAATGGATTACAAATTATAGCTAGATAGGAGGATTAAGTTCTAGTATTCTATACCATTGTAGGATGACTATAGTTAATAATTTATTCTATATTTAAAAATAGCTAGAAGAAGAATATTGAATGTTCCCCATACGAAGAAATAATAAATGTTTGAGATGATGGAATGCTAATTACCCTGATCTGATCACTATACATTATATGTATCAAAACATCACTATATATTTGATAAACATGCACAATTATTATGTATTAATTAAAAATATATATAAAGGAAAAAATAATGTAAGCTTTATGTCAAAATAAAATAAAGCTGATTATTTAAAACACCTACAGCAGGAGGTATAGCATTAGGAGAAATACCTATTGTAGATGACGAAGTGATAGATGCAGCCAGCCACCATGACACGTGTATACCTATGTAACAAACCTGCATGTTCTGCACATGTAGCCCAGAACTTAAAGTACAATAAATAAATAAATAACCTACAGGGGAAAAAAGCATTAAAACTATGATTCTGGCTGGGCACAGTGCCTAACGCCTATAATCCCAGGATTTCGGGAGGCTGAGGCAGGTGGATCACCTGAGGTCAGGAGTTCAAGACCAGCCTGGCCAACATGGTGAAACCCCATCTCTACTAAAAATACAAAAATGAGCTGGTCGTGGTGGCAGGCACCTGTGATCCCAGCCACTTGGGAGACTGAGGCATGAGAATCACTTGAACTCAGGAGGCAGAGGTTGCAGTGAGCCAAGATCATGCCACTGCACTCCAGCTTGGGGGATAGAGTGAGACTCTGTCTCAAAAAAAAAAAAAAATGATTCTGAAAACTCTTTGGAACAGAGTTCCCAAATTGGTAGCCCTTAGGCCAAAATAAGCCCATAGATGGGTTTTATTTTGGACTCATTTTTTTTCTTTTTTTTTTGTCAAACCTCAGCATCCACCAGAGGATGGACTCAATCTTTTTTTAACCGAACTAGTTGTCAGCATTTGAAAATTAGCATTAAAGATGTTTTGTTAATGTCCAGCTTCTCCTGAAAAATCTTGATATCTGGCAATATTGAGGCAGTGTTTTTGCATGATAATAATCTGCTGGTATACACACTTTGTAAAACAAAGCAGGTACAGTCAAATCTCCACAGCTCCCACCATGAGACACTGTCATACACCAGACCCATTGAGTTATGGCAGAACAAATTGCTACAACTAATAGAAATAGTGAAACTGGGGAGAAGGAAATGGGAGGGGGGAAAGCTGGTGAGTTCTGATGTGCACACGTGAACTTGAGGTGTGAGAAGGCTATTCCACCAAAAACATTCAATAGCCGGTTGGAAATTCAAAACTGAGCTTCAGGAGTTGTCAAGCCTAGACATATGGATTTGAAACCCAAATTGAAGTCACATTTCTTGATCACCTAACATGTGATAGTCACTATACCAGGAAATTTCCCAGGTAGCATCTGCATAGTTGAAGACACAGAAATGAACTCAATTTCTAAGAGTGGGAAAAGAAAAGAGTAAAGACTGAAGAAAGGACCTAGGGGAAAAAATGTTCAAGTTTAAGGGGTTTTACAAAAGATGAGACTTACGGACCATGAGACAAGAGTGGTTAGAGATGGAAGAACAAGAAAAGATAGTGCACAGTAGCAGAAGCAAAGAGAAGAGAGAATTTAAAGATATCAACAGTGTCAATTACTACAGAGAAAGCAAGGAACATGAGAACTGCGAAAAGGCCATCTGGGCAATAAAAAGGTCACTGGACGTGTAGACCTGAATGGTTTCAATACACTACTGGGAAGTAAGCTCACAAGAGGTTAAAGAGTAAAGGAATGGTTAATAAATGAGAAGTAAATGGGAGAAGGATGATGGAACATAAAGAAATAACCAATGCCAGTAATGAAAGCCCATCACCAGAGTTCCCTGGGTTACGGACTAGATCATTTCCATGATCTTTCCACACAAACACTAGACCGTTTTTATTTATGAGTCTAGGTGCAAATATCTCATTAAAAGTGCCAGCAAAATGAATCTAACAGTATACAGAAAGAACAACATATTATTACTAAATACGGTTTATTTCAGGAATATAAGGATAGTTCAATATAACGAAACCTATTTATATTGTTCATCACATCAGTAGAGCAAAGGAAGAAAATTACCGTGTTTATAAACATAAAAGGCAAAAATACATTTGATTAAATTCAATTTTGAAAAAAAGAAATAAAAAAACTCTTAAACTTGAAATAGAATTATGTTTCTTCATAGAGATAAAAATATATTTCTTAATCCAACGCCAACATCTTACTTAAGAGTAAAACAAGGCTGGGCGTGGTGGCTCACGCCTGTAATCGAAGCACTTTGGGAGGCCAAGGCGGGCAGATCACCTGAGGTCAGGAGTTTGAGACCAGCCTGGCCAACATAGTGAAACCCCATCACTACTAAAAATACAAAAAATTAGCTGGGCATGGTAGTGGGCGCCTATAGTCCCAGCTTCGTGGGGAGGCTGAGGCAGGATAATTGCCTGAACCTGGGAGGCGGAGGTTGCTGTGAGCTGAGATCACGCCACTGCACTCCAGCCTGGGCGACAGTGTGAGAATCCTTCTCAAAGAAAAAAAAAGAGTAAAACAGTAGAGTCATTCCGTTTAAAGTCAGGGACAAAACAAGAACTCCCCCCCTGCAATTAGCATTAGGTATACTTTTCTAAAAGTGCTATAAGTAAAATGTAAAAAATAAATTTGAAGCATAACTATTAGAAAGAATACACAATTATAATTCTTACAAATTAAATATTTGTCTTCTGGCCTGGCACGGAGGCTCATGCTGGTAATCCCAGCTACTCTGGAGGCTGAGGCAGGAGAATTGCTTGAACCCGGGAGGAGGAGGTTGCAGCAAGCTGAGATAGCATGCATTCCAGCCTGGGCGACAGAGTAAGACTCCGTCTCAAAAAAAAAAAAATTGTCCTAAAAACACCAATAGAATCAATCAACAGAAAATCCATGAAAACTAGTAAGTAGCTGTATGCAAAATAAATATATAAAATCAGCAGGTTTTCTATACCATAGCAACTCCCTGTGAGAAAATGTAGTAGGGGGAAGATTCTATTTACCTTACCAGCATATTATATGAAATCACTAGAAATAATCTAAGAAGTATGCAAGGCCTGTTTGAAGAAAATAACATGGATAAACCGAAGGATACAAAGAAAAAAGACTTGAGCAAATGGAAAAACATACAAATGCCTAGATAATAAGCACAAGGCTGATAACCATAAAGGTGTCAATTATTCCCTTAAGTTATAGCTATATGGCAATTTCAAATTGATACTGAAAAAGTTATTTAACTACTGGAAAGACAAAATAAAGTGAGAACATTTCTTCAAAGTTTATACCAAAATAAATTCCAAATGTATTCAAAAGTTAATTTTAACAAACTGAAATTCTAGGCCATGGGCTCACACCTATAATCCCAGAACTTTAGGAGGCCAAGGCAGGAGGATTGCTTGAGCCCAGGAGTTCAAGACCAGCCTAAGCAGCATAGTGAGACCCCATATCTACGAAAAATTTAAAAATTAGCCAAGCATGGTGGCTCACACCTGTGGTTTCAGCTGCTTGGGAGGCTGAGGTGGAAGGATTGCTTGAGGCCAAGAGTTTGATGCTACAGAGAGTTATAATCATGCCACTGCACTCCAGCCTGGGTAACAGAGTGAGACCTCCATCTCCACAAAAAAAAAAAAAAAAAAAAAAGAGAGAAAGAAAACTGAAATTCTAGAAGAAAATTTAAGGTAGATTATAAATGTAAGGTTGGATATCAATCTGATCTCAGGATGATAAAAGACTTTTCCAGCATAATGGCAATGAAAAAAAGTAACAAAGGAAAGTGTTTATAGATAAAGTTGTAGGCAAAGTCTGTAATCCTAACACTTTGGGAGGCTGAGGTGGGTGGATCACTTGAGGCCAGGAGTTCGAGACCAGCCTGACCAATATGGTGAAACACTGTGTGCACTAAAGATACAAAAAAGTCGCGGTGGCATGCACCTGTAATCCCAGCTACTCAGGAGGTTGAAGCAGGAGAATCGCCTGAACCCAGGAGGCAGAGGTTGCAGTGAGCCAAAATCACATCACTGCACTCCAGCCTAGGCAACAGAGCACAACTTTGTCTCAAAAAAAAATTATAGGTAAAGTCTGTAATGTTATCTTAAAAGATAATAAACAAAATATAGACAAGAAAAATCTTTCAACAAATATGATAGACAAAGTATTCATATGCAAAGGACTCCTAATAAACAAAGGACATAAATAAGCCATAAACTAAGATATACGAATGGTCACTAAGCATCCAGAAATAATATTCAGGCTCACCAATAATCAAAGAACTACTGATCAAATTATTAACATACCTTCCTTTTTTCCTATCAAATTGGCAAATGTTAAAAAAGAGAAAGAAGGAAAAAAGTAATACTCAGTGCTAACAGAATTTTGTGAGACAGTCTAACTTGTGCACTGCTGGTTGGAATATTAAATAGTCATAATTTCTAGGGGAAAAAAGGTATCAGTGTGTATCAAAAATCTTAAAATGTTTCTGTTCTTTGAGCCAGAAATTCTTTTTCCAAGAATCTATCTTAAGGTTATTATCAGATAAATGGGCAGATATTTATGTTTAAAATAAGATGGCTATATAATTTATTTTCTAAACCAGGATACTTTTGAGAGTTAATAGGGCATTATTAACAACTATTCCATCACAACGGGTATTAATGAGCATGGTACCAGGCAAACTTGATCATATGGTCATAACTAGTTTAAGGCCATTGATTGTTCCATTAGAAAAAAAATGCATTAAAAAAGGGCAAATGAGCCTGGGCACAGTGACTCACGCCTGTAATCCCAGCACTTTGGGAGGTCAAGGCAGGCGGATCACTTGAGCTCAGGAGTTGAAGAGCAGCCTGGTCAACATGGTGAAACCCCATCTCTACTAAAAATACAAAAATTAGCCAGGCATGGTGGCAGGCACCTGTAATCCCAGCTACTCAGAAGGCTGAGGCAGGAGAATCACTTGAACCTGGGAAGCAGAGGTTACAGTGAGCCAAGACTGAGCCACTATACTCCAGCCTGGACAACAAGAGTGAAACACCGTCTCAAAAAAAAAAAAAAACAAAAAAAAAGACAAAGGTTAAATAACATTACATTCATATGATACAATATTATGTAGCTAATTAAAAATCATGTTTCAAAATGTATTAAAATATAATATTACATATATTTTTAAAATCAGGATAATAAACTATATGTAGTATAATCCAAAGTGGCTAAACATCTATGTAGTGAACATTCATTAACTGCCTATCCAATATCCAGTTTCCTTTGTCCTCTTTCTAAAAGCACTCAGATTTCCCTCCTTGTCATAATTCGTGGGTGGGCAACAGTAAGCCCAAGGCAAGAGCCCACAGCAGTCATCTGGCCACAGTTTTTAGTTCATGTTGGTCCAATCAGAGTAAAACTTAAGACTTTTATTCAAAGCTTCTATGAGTCACAGGAACTTATGTTCCTTTTTCCCTCTAGATTTGAACAACCAGGGAAGCTGGCACATTGAGGAGACCTGTCAAGAGAATTTCAGAGAAACTTAGCTGGAGTCCTGATCACACAATGCCAGAAGCCTTCGTTGCCTCCAGACTTTTCAAGTAACGGTAACCAAAAAATAATCTTTTATTTTTAAAAACCAGTTTTATTAGTAATTCTGTTCCTTGTAACCAAAAATTTCAAAATGATGCAATATATAGATATATTACAGTAGTATTCAACTGAAACTGCACATTAAAATCACCCAGGGAACTTCTAAAAGTAATCACGCCTGGATCTCACGCCCAGAGATTCTGATTAAAATGGTCTGGGTATGGGATCCTAGCACTAGTATTTTTAAAAACATTCCCTTGTGATATTAATGCACAGTGAAGATTAAAGACCATGAATATATTATATAATACATATGTTAGGTATACCTAAATGGTTGGAAGGAAAATACACTAAAAGTTAAGAATGCTGGCCAAGCATGGTAGCTCACACCTGTAATCCCAGCACCTTGGGAGACCGAGGTGGGTGGATCGCCTGAGGTCAGGAGATCAAGACCATCCCGGCCAACATGGTGAAACCCCTTCTCTACTAAAAATACAAAAATTAGCTGGGTGTGGTGGCATGCACCTGTAGTCCCAGCTACTCGGGAGATTGAGACAGGAGAATCACTTGAACCGGGGAGGTGGAGGTTACAGTGAGCCAAGATCATGCCATTGCACTCCAGCATGGCAACAGAGCAAGACTCATCTCAAAAAAAAAAAAAAAGTTAAGAATGCTAATTCCCGGGTGTTGGTAGTGCATTATTTTCGCTGCTGTTGTTGTTTTTATATCAATGAAACAATTTTTTTCAACTTTATTTTGTTACTAAATCTAACTCATCTTTGGGTCATTATTTATTACCTAGTGAGAGAATAATAAAATATATGTATTTTTCTTTACTAGTTGTTGTTGTTGTTGTTTTGCGATGGAGTCTCACTCTGTTGCCCAGGCTGGAGTACAGTGGTGCAATCATTGCTCACTGTAGCCGTGAACTCCTGGGCTCACGTGATGCTCCTGTCTCAACCTCCCTACTAGCTGAGACTACAGGCACGTGCCACCATGCCGGGCTGTTTTTTTTAGAGACAGGATCTTGCTATGTTGCCCAGGCTGGTCTTGAACTCTTGGCTTCAAGCAATTCTCCTGTCTCAGCCTGCCAAAGCACTGAGATTCCAGGCATGAGCCACCATGCCAAGCCTCCTTTACTGTTTCTTTGGTTTTGTTTTTACTTTATTAAAATACTGAGTTTTATTTCACATGAATATTTTGGTCTCCCCCACGATTTCCATGTCTGACCACCACTATTACTATGTCCTATCATAACATTCCATACATACTTAAAACCAAGCAAAAGGGGGAGTTCCATCTTTAAAAACTAAACAGGCGTTTTTGGACAACACATTCTTGGCAATGGAAACTGCACAACATTTATCAAACACAGTAGGGAAAGTTCTCACTCTGCGTTATGGAAAGGACAGCCAGATATCAACTGTTACAGAAATGAAATAAGATAGAAAATTTTTAACAAATTGTTTAAACTATTTTCTTGAAAGAGACTTCCTCCACTGCCAGAGATCTTGAATAGCCTCCCGGTCAGTCATCTGGAAGCAATTCCTCATATAACTGATGAACTTGGCTTCCACTTTGGGAAGAGAACTACCTTTTTCTGTACTTGCTTGCATTTTTGCTTTAATGTGTTCCACAGAACTAGATACTTTTGGTGTTTTAGGAGATTTGTCCTGTTTTTTGAAGGATTCTTGTACTTTTGATCTTGGTATTGATAGTTTTGGGTCTTTTCCATTCTGGTTTGTCTTTTGTGTATTTTTGGCTGGAGTATCTTGTATCTCTTCATTGGTGATTTTATTCAGTTTCCTGATCATCAAAATCATCATCATCATATTCACCATCATCTTCTTCAGCAGCAGCAAGTTTTACTTTTTCTGTGGAAAGTTGCTACCACCTCCAGGGACAGATCACTTTCCAGATATAGTTAAGAGTTTCACATCCTCCTCTTCATCTTCTGAGTCTGCATTTTCCTCCACAGCTACCAAGTACTGTCCACTAATATGCACTGGCCCTGAACCACACTTCAACCATAAGACAGTGGTGTTATTTCAAAGCTCCCAGTGGAAATCATTGGCTGTACAGACATTTTCAAAATTGCAGGTGTTATTTAATTGGACTCTGCTTCAAAAATTCACTGGCTCTGCTTCAAAAATGTGCAAGACACCCTTTGCACCAGCCCCTAAGCTGACCATTCTTAAAGATAACTGGTGTTCATTTTCATCATTATCTACCTCTAAAGTGATAATCTTTGTCCACCTTTAGTTCACAACCAAGAAAGACAGTTCTTGGGCCTCACGTGGCTCATGTCCATCAAATCTTCCATGGGGTGATGGCGTGCACTTAGGTGGGAAATGAGGTGGAAATGAGTTGTTCTCTGGAACAACTACTGCTCCAGAGAACAGCTATGCAGGACAGAATCACACCAGGCCCTTTACTGTTTTTAATTACAACAGTAATGGAAGCTCAAAGTATTAAATTCAAGGAGGACAGAAGTGTAAAATGCAAAAAGTGAAAATTCCTTTAAAAAGCAAAAATTCCCTTTTATTTCTTATGTACTTTCCTTTTTCCTACAAAGAACAAATATAACTTCTATCCTGAGACACAAAGTATTTTTAATAAAGAAAACGACATACGAAAAATAAGTGGTACCAATTTCAAATTATTGCCTTTGAAAGAATTCCCCCTCATCTATACAATTTGAAGAGAAGAAAACATAGGCTATATTAAAGATAAGAAAATACAACATATTCAGTGTCTTGTGCTAAGTGAGAACTGGAGTCTTGATTAGTCAGGAATATGAATAAATCTTTGTTTACAATGATCTGGTTCTATGGGAAAATCATCTGTCTAAAAAGCATGCTCACGCATGTAATCCCAGCACTTTGGGAGGCTGAGGCAGGCAGATTGTCTGAGGTCAGGAATCAAGAACAACAGCCTGGCCAACATGGTGAAACTCCATCTTTACTAAAAATATAAAAAATTAGCTGGTCGTGGTAGTGCACACCTGTAGTCCCAGTTACTCAGGAGGCTAAGGCAGGAGAATCACTTGAACCCGTGAGGTGGAGGTTGCAGTGAGCCGAGATCACGCCATAGCACCCCAGCCTGGGCAACAGAGTGAGACTCCGTCTCTAAAAAAAAAAAAAATTAAAAGCATGCTGTAGGATACACACAGTCCGGAACATACAACATACATCATATGTGTAGCACTTCTCTGTGGGCAGGGTTTACTTATAATATTTGATTTTATGTAAATATTTAATATAACAAGACTTTTTATTGAATGTAATTGTCATAGCAACTAATAATTTTCTTTATATCTAATGCCAAAGCAGAAATTTCCTTGTTGAATATATGATTTATTCCAGGGTTGTCTATAAAATCTAAATTTCTAATTTATTCTATAAATTAATTTATAATTTTGTAATTTTTAGAAATATAATTTGTAATCTTACAAATATAATTTATTTATGAAATATTTTATTAATATAAACACATTCATAGTATAGATATATAAAACTTGCCAGGCATGGTGGCTTATGCCTATAATCTCAGCACTTTGGGAGGCCTAGGCAGGTGAATCACTTGAGGTCAGGATTTCAAGACCAGCCTGGCCAACATGGCAAAACCTTGTCTCTACTAAAAATACAAAAAATTAGCAGGGCACAGTGGCGTGTGCCTGTAATCCCAGCTACTCGCGAGGCTGTGACAGGAGAATCACTTCAACCTGGGAGGCAGAGGTCGCAGTGAGCCGAGATCACGCCACTGCATTCCAGCCTAGGTGATAGAGAGACCCTGCCCCCCCCAAAAAAAAATATATATATATGTATAACTTATATATATGTATGTATAACATATATATAAGTTATTTATAAAGTTAATTTCTGATTATAATTTTATTTCTACAATATTTTCTAAATGTTTGAGGGAAGAGGGGAAAGGAGGCATTTTGAGGCATTTCTCTCTGGATTCCTGTTTTCCCATTTTGATCGCCAGAAGTCAAAGGAAAGATGAAATCAATAAAGAAAGAATAGCTTCCACATTGTGTATGCTTCAATGGACTCTTCTAAAGCCAGAGGAACTAGATGCATTCTAGGCACTCACTAAATACCAGATGAATGGGAAACTGGGGAACCTGTTATTACATTTAACTGCTCCATCCCTTCCACACAAATAGTTGAACCTCTTTTAGTTGTGGTAACAGAAAGCGGTAACGGCACATATAAAGTAGGATAATGTATCATCACTGCTCTAAGACTTTGAGGCTCATTAAAAAATAGATTGTACAAACAATCTAGCAGTTGCCTTTATGGTGTATCAATGAAGTGAAACGTATTCCAATAGCATGTCAAAAAAGTATTGAGATACTGGGGGAATTATTTAAACCATTCTCTTCAGTTAACTGGGTTTTTTTCTTATGAGTGTTTTTTTTAATTCAATCATAAAAGTTAGCTATTTCTAAAGGCTGTTCTTGGTTCATAAAATCTTGTAACCAGCGGAGAGGAAGATGTTTGACTTACTGTGTTTATTCAATATATTCAATGAGTATTAAGTTATTAAAATGGAAGATATAGAGAAGGGGCATCCAGAACAAAGCCCTGCTTTATACTACATCTAGTTATAATTTAATCTGTCAGGTATTTTTACCCACTCTGATTCTTAATTGTCTCCTTTTTTCCAAGAAATCTAATATATACATAAAACTTCAGAAACTAAGATAACCAAATACCTATGTTTCCAGCATACAAAACTGAGGATTATTAATATTATCATCAATGCTTCAAGTTTTTATACACATACAGGACACATATGCACACACAGAACGTTGTGCTGCCACCGGGTCATACTTGTTCTTGAGAACTGTGTGTTAAATTTTCAAAGTTTTGCCAGCCGGTTGCTAAACCTTTGGTAGCTTCAAATCAGCCATACTGGGAGTATTTCAACACAGAAATCCTCAAATGCTATAAATCAGTGGTTTTTAAATTCCTGGAGGACCAGTTGTTAAATATTTATCAACATACTACTCCTCATATATAAAAGAAAGAAAACCTTATAGGTAAAGTCAGATCATCTTGGACCCACACTCTCAATCCCATCATCCTTCCCACTCCTCAAAGACAATAACCATTATGAATTTTTGTGTGCATTATTTCAGAATATCTTCCATACTTTAATTGCACTCATATGTATCCATTAACAACACAGAGTTTACTCCGGGTGTGTTTTAAAATGTACATACACTGCAGCTTGCTTTATTCACCTGGCATTTTGCTGCATATGGATCTAGATCATCCCTTTTACCTACTATATAAAAGACTATTATAGGAATATACCTTATTTTGTCTCCCCCATACTCCTATTAATGGACACCTAGATTGTTTCCATTTTTTTTTTTTGCCATTAGAAACAATGCCAAAATGAATGGTCCTTGTCCATATGTATAAGAATATATTGAAATATATACCCAGAAGTGTTCATAGCTGGATTGCATACCTGTTGCCAAGTTTACTAGATATTGTCAAAGTCCTCCCTCACGTGTCTAAATCCAATTTACATCCTACCCAACAATAAATGAAACTTCTCTTTGCTCCCCCTTCTAGCCAATACTTGGTACTGTCAAACTTTTAATTTTTGTCAGCCTGATAGGTATAAAATGACCTCTGGTAGTTCATTTGCATTTCCTTGATTAGCAATGGGGAGCATTTTTTTCTTTTTATTTATTGGCCATTGTGTTTTCTACTCTGAATTTCCTTTTTGTTTTTTTCCTATTCTTCTATTGGGTTGCTTACCTTTTTCTCTTGATTTACAGGAGTTCTCAATATAGTCTGAATACTAATGCTTGTCTTTTCACTTTGTTTATAGTAAGTTGTGTGTGTGTGTGTGTGTGTGTTGTTGTTGCTGTTGTTGGACAGAAAGACAGGAGGATTGACTCTATGGGCTCTTTGAAGATGTAGTCTGTGGGGTGAGGTCTGACCCAAAATGTGTAACTTCCAAAGCCACAAGTTCTGGCTGGTAGCAGATCTACAACCCTCAGATGTATTTTCTTCTCTAGCCAAACTACATTTTTTTCAATTGTTCAAAGATAACCTTACTGTCTTGCCTCAAGGCCTTTGCCCATGCTATTCCCTTTACCTGGCATACTCTTCAATGTCATAACTGTCTTTACCCCCACAGAACATTTTACTTTCTTTCTTTTAGCACTCACCGCACTGCATTACAATAACCTGTTAGCTTATCTGTCTCCTCCACTGGACAGTGAGAACTTCGAGGGAAGAGAAGGGTCTTTTCTGCCTTTGTAGCCTTAACACCTAGTGGAAGGCTTGACACATAACAGTTGCTCAAAAAATACTTGTTTAATCAATGAGGAAATAAGTGAGTGAGTGAGCATAAGGCCAGAGGCAGTCGTATTGATGATCAAGGAACATTTCATTCACTCACCCAACAACAGACCCTAACACTTGCCAGGTACCTGTTAATGATATGGTTCCTTTTCTCACTGACCTCACAGATGAATGGGAAAGACAGACTACACCTGCCAAGCACAGTACATTGACACCAGTGACTTGATGGGAGAGAAGCACCTAGTACTGTAAGCATGTGAAAGAGGCATCAATTCCAGCAAAGGGTGGAAAGGAATTTGGGAAAATATCCCTCTCACAGTTGGAGATAAGCCATGAAGAGACAATTGTTCAATAATCAGCTTCTTGACTGAAAGTGTCAGTGAAATTCTCCCTAGCAATCCCACGGGCTGCTGTCTGGCTTTTTTAGATTATGACAATAAATGAATTTGACTTGGTGTTTTCCTCCTTGGTTTAGGTTAGGGGTAGCCCCTCTCAGTGAAGTCCCAGTACTAGAGCCCAACCATGTGCTTCAGCTCTGCCCCATGGATCACAGATGAAACCCACAACCCCTCTTCTTCTTACTCTGCTCTACACTTGTTCCTTTTACCTACAAAATTCCTCCCATCCCCCGTCTTTGTCTGACATCCCCATCACCAAACCTGACCTCTTCACCAAACATCTGTAGGCCAAAATAAACACAGTTGCCCCACTAGTGTCTGCTCCCACTCAGTGTTTCCTTGGTTCCAGGTATGTACTAGGCATTGGCAAGGGCCTGAAAACTTGAATAAGAGGAGTAGGAGTTAGTGCCAAATCCCTGCTGATGATTAAGCCTGGAGTGTTCTAGAAACTGACAGAAAGCCAGGGAGACAAGAGAATAACTGGAGGCACAAGATGAAACTAGGGAGACAAGTGTTAGTAGACCACCAGAAGGTTTAAAGCAAGGAAATGATAGGTTTTCTACAAGCGTTCTTTTCTTCCATGGCATCTGAAGTCAGGGTTGAATAAAGTATATAGTCCAGACCCTGTGGAGGATCTATGCACAGCTGGGATTTTCCAGGAAGAAATTCATAGATAAGAAAAGTTCTGAGGTCTTATCCAATGGGGACTTCAGATCCAAGGAAAGCAATCTAAGAAAGCACAAGGCTGGGAGAGCTGTAAACATGTTATCACAGCTCTATCACCACTCCTTCTCTGGCCCTGGTTTTTTTGGCTCTTCCTGAATCACGTTTCAAAGCTTTTTCAGTCTTTATCCCCAGAGTAGTCAGCATCTAGGAGCTAAGGCCCAGACTGGTCCAAAGAGACAAAAGAAAATTTGAAGCAAGCACAAGTTCATCTGTGACTTGCTGTCTGGAACTCAGGTACCTGCACCTGCATGGGAATACTCTTCACTCCCTGGGCCAGGGACAGCCCACGCATCTCTGGGAGTCATTTCGGATTGAGCATTACATCATTGACACAGCATTACAGCCTCCCGGGTCCCTTTGCTGTTACCTAAACATCTGTTTCCTCCTCCCTCCCCCTTGCCGCCTCTTTGGGGTCAAGAGCCCTCTTTGCACATGGCTCCCTTTCTGAAAAATCAATCATTCTTATTCATTTTCTTGGAACTAGAGAAGAGTCACAGGGTTTGGCCCTCTCCCTCCTGGGATCTGCCTCTGAACTGTTAAGGCATCTGACACTGCAAAGTCATTGGAAAAAGTGGAGTCTCCTGCTCTACTCCCGGGGGACAAGAAACCTTTTCCGAGCTTCACTTATGCTTCTACTGTGCTCATAATGCCTACTGTCTGCTTGAATATGAGAGTCCTAGCCCAGGCCCTGATTCCTTTATCTTTGGTCTATTTAGAGATACAAGAGCATTTGTCCCTGGTGGCCACATTTTGCAGCCAGCCGAAGTCTCTGCTAGACTGAGGCACGCAGGCTGCAGTGAGGCAGAGCACCCCAAGGTTGACCAGCTTCAAAGAATCACCTTCCTCCCCTCAAAAGGAGCCAGTGCTTTGCCATGAGAGAAAGTAGCAGAGGCCCCTCTAACACCTCTTCCTCAGAATAACAAAGGTACACTATTTACTAGTGAAATGTAATGTTCAAATCAAACAATAAAAGATGCTTATCTATATTCAATTTTAGCTCTCCTAAAATAGAGGCATTATATTTTCATTAGGTGATGTTTAAAGTCAATTCACAGCTTCTTCCAGCTCTCTCTAGATCTGATATAAAGCCAATACTTGTCAATATTATTAGAGAAAGACCAAGAAAGAAGTCTGAAGGGCAGCAGTGGATCAAGTATGCATTTGCTTGTTATTCTGTATACTAAATATTCTACCTCACCTCTCCTAACGCCTCTTGAATCTGCTGGGAAGATAGCATCAGGAAGGAGAAACATATAATTCCACTCCCAAAACAAAGCATCCCATTTGCCTCTTTCATACTTACATAAAATAACTGGGTCTAATACTAATGGAGAAGATGCATTCCAAAGCCTTTTTTGTTTTGTTTTTCATAGAGAGCAGAAACAGACACTTACCTCCAGCGTGGAATTTGAGATAACTCAAGATGCATTCCATTTCAAAGCCCCTTCAACCCATGTTTTTCTCTTCACAGGCACATTCCTTCACATCCCTTTACACACTCACACATACTCATAGTTCCCTCTCTGAAACATGTCACAAGTTATCAAGATTGTATTGTAAGGAAGCAGAGTGGAAGTACTAAGTTTTAACCCTGGACTATCTGGGTTTTTCATTTGTTTCCATGTTCCTTTCAAATTCTCACTAAAAGAGAAACAGCTTAATTCTTTAAATGTCCCTCCCATGTCCAGGACACTGAAGCACTTTTTTTTAATTTTTTTGAGACAGGGTCTTGCTCTGTTGCCCAGGCTGGAGTGCAACGGCACGATCTTGGCTCACTGCAGCCTCCGCCTCCTGGGTTCAGGCTATTCTCCTGCCTCAGCTTCCCGAGTAGCTAGGATTACAGGCATGTACCACCACACCCAGCTAATTTTTGTATTTTTAGTAGAGACAGAATTTCACCATATTTGACCAGGCTGGTCTCAAACTCCAGACCTCAAGTGATCCACCTGCCTCGGCCTCCCAAAGTGCTGGGATTACAGTCGTGAGCCACCACGCCTGGCTGCACTTCTTTTGACTAGTCATTTCCTTGTGCAATTTGTGCCATGTGATTGTAAAACTGGGTATCATGATAAAGTTTAACCTTCAGCTGACCTCAAAAATGAACCTATTTTGTGTACTATAGTCAGAGGCATGATTGGTTTTGATATAAATCTAATGGAAAGAGTAGATTCTAACATACTCAGTGAAAGGAGAGGAGGTATTGCTGGTAAAGAGCTCAAATTCGCCCATCTTTGCATGGGGTTAAGGGTCCAAGAGGAGAGGAAGATGCCTGTCTGCAGAGACCTGAAACTACTAATCACTGCTCTTTATTGAACACTTTCTGTGTGCTAGCAACTTTAAATACATTATCTCATTGGATTTTAGAACAGTCCTGTGAAGGAAGTTGTGCTTTCAGCTTCAAAAGTCTCCAGTGATCGGTAGGGATAGCTAATTTGATTAAAGCAAGAGAGAGGATGGGAGCCTGGGGCCCCATCTGTTTTCCACCCTCCCCATGACCCCAGTGAAGCTCCTCAGAACCCTCAGCACTCCATGAAACACAGCTTTAAAAAAGTGGGCAATTCTACTTCCCCTAAAGTTCAGTTTCTTCTCCTTAGGTTGGGCCTCTGTTGTGTCTGCCTGGCCTATCCTTTATTTAAATTTTTTAAGTTGAAATTCGTATAACATAAAATTAACCATTTTAAACTGAACAATTCAGTGGCATTTAGAACATTTACAGCGTTGTACAACCACCATCTCTATGTAGTTGCAAAACATTCCCATCACACCAAAAGGAAACACTACACTCATTAAGCAGTATTCCCCATCCTCCCTCTCCCAGCCCTCGGCAACCACCAAGCTGCTTTCTATCTCCACAGATTTATCTATTCCAAATATTTCACATAAATGAAATGATCATATGTGACCTTTTGTGTCTGGTTTTTTTCATTTAGCATGTTTTCAAGGTTCATCCACATTGTAGCATGTATCATTACTTCTTTCCTTTTTTATGGATAGTATTCCATTTTATGGATGTGCTACACTTTATCCATTCATCCACTAATGGACATTTAGCTGGCCTGTCTTCTTGATCCTCCACCTCTTGCAGTCATCAAAGTCTTTGGATTTCATCTGTCAAATCAAGTGTGGCAGAACCATGTAATCTGTAGAAGATTAGAGTCAACTAATGGGAACTCTCAGCCTAAACCTGTACTGTCTTCTAGGCCAGTGTTTTTTATTTATTTTGTAACTTTTAGGTTCGGGGAAGGTTTGTTACATAGGTAAACTCATGTCACAGGGGTTTGTTGTACAGATCATTTCATCACATAGTAATTAAGTCCAATATCCAGCAGTCATCTTTTCTGCTCCTCTCCCCTCCTCCTACCCCTCCACCCTCAGGTAGACTCCAGTGTTTGTTGTTTCCTTGTGTTCATAAGTTGTCATCATTTAGCTCCCACTTAGAAGCAAGAACATATGGTGTTTGGTTTTCTGTTCCTGTGTTAGTTTGCTGAGGATAATGGCCTCCAGCTCCATCCATGTTCCCACAAAAGACATGATCTCATTCTTTTTTATGGCTGCATATTATTCCGTGGTGTATATGTACCACATTTTCTTTATTCATTCTGTCACTGATGGGCATTCAAGACCCATTGATTTTTAACTGGGGGCTATTTTACTTTCTCTCTTCCCACAGGGACATTTGACAATGTCTAGAGATACTTTTGCTCATCACAGGTAGGATGTACTATTAGCATCTTCATGGGTAGAGGCCAGATATTGTGGTAAACATTCTATAATGCAAGGATAGAACCCAGAGCAAAGAACTATCTGGCCCAAAATGTCAGTAGTGCCAAGGTTGATAAACCCTGTCCACATAATTGAAATCAGCTGAGTTGCCAGAGATTCCAGAAAAATTTGATCAGATGAACAACAGCTCATAGATTTGTTACATTGTCTTAAAGCTATAATTATATATAAGACATTCATGGATTTGACATACATACACTGAGCACCTATTTATGGGCCAGACTCCGGCCTGCATCAAAGTATTCACAAGCTAAGTACTGTATAAAACCATTCATTTAAGTAATGTGTACTATATATGAGATGTTATAAAACTAACAAATTGGTTTCCTATCAGGTTGGTGCAACAGTAATTGCAGTTTTTTGCACCTTTAATGGTAAAACCGCAATTGCTTTTGCATCAACCTAATAGGAGGGAAAGCTTTTTGCGTTCGTTCTTTAAACTGCGGAAACATTGAGAACTAGTTACTATATGTACAGTGTATTATGTTACTATCATGTTAACTCAATAAACCTTTGTATTTAATTTGGCATCCCTAAATTTATCCATGGCTTTGTGCCTCAGACCTTAGCTAATTGTGCAGGAGATTTCACAATGGACTTGAAACTTTAAATCCCATCCTTTTAGACTGAGTAGATTATTTCATTTCCTCTTAAAAGTTAAAAATACATGCTTTTCCTTGCCTTTACACTTCCTTTTGGTCTGATAGTTCTTTGCTGTGTTTTGAGTTTTCTTGGTTTTTGTTTGTTTTGTTTTAATCACAAAGAAAAATTCATTGGCAAGGAGAAACAAGGCATTATATCTATACCCAAACTGTTAGCACAGGGCATTTCAAAACTGCCTCTCCACTCTCTACCCTCTGTGAAAGACAATTACATAAATGGGTCCCCAAGAAATGTGAAATGTCAACATCTACCACCCTCCCTTTGCCCAGACCTGTGCCACATCAGTTTATGATTAAGAGGAATTCTTGCCTGTTTAGGCCATACCGTAAGTGTTATTGTGAAGTAGACAGTCCTGTTGAGATTTATATCATTTATTTTACTGCTGCCATGGGAGATTAAAAATTAAATCATAATTTTAAATATTTTCATAAAGGTTAGGTAGGCATGTTTGATTTCTTTATTGCTTCACTGAATGTCAGAGGCCAGAGTGTTCACAGAAGACTGACAGTGAAGAATGATGGTATTTATGAAACAAATGTCATTAAGTTTAACTTTGAAAGAGATGTATTCTGGACTCCATCTAGAAAATTATGCACAAATTAAGTCCTATAATAAACATCGTTTTTTCCATACAAATATTGTTATACTGTACTTTAAAAACCATGACAACAAAATATGTCTAATACAATGAACGTGTCCTATTATGGCGTTTCTTCTAAGCTGATCACATGTGCAAGCAGGCCCCGGAACCTCAGAAGGCTCCTGAACAGCTCTGGCTTGCTAACACACTTGAAAATAAGCAATCAGGCCCTCAGGAAGACTATGAAATGTTTCTTCAGGCCCCAAATCTTAGGTTTCTGTATTCCTTTCCCGCCAAGGGAAATGTGAAAGTCAGCCAGTACAGAACCTGGTCGAATAACAGAGCCAAAGCATTTGGTAAGGCTGGTCACATGAGGCGAGGATGAGAATCCCAGAGGGAGATAATTCAGCTGGAGAGCGCAGAGCCTCAAACAGAAGTAAATTTGGGGAAGTATGTATATGCAGGCCTTTTCTGCAGGACTTTCAGCACCTTTAATAGCCTAATGTGCACTTCGACTAAGAGGGCAGTTTATTCTGTAAATATATTTGACCATCTAAGTACATTTGACCACATATTGGACCCTATGGTTTTATGGAATATGGTTTGAGAAGTGTTGCCACAGACAAATTATATCTAGAAGTCAGCAAGCCATCTGATAAACTTCTTATAATATCCCTGTGAATGATACAGGGTAATTAGAACTGGATGAAATACTCTTAGAGGGTTGCCAGATAAAAGATAGAATACCAAATATTGTATGAGGTATATTATACTAAAAAAATTATTGTTTTTCTGTTATTCAAAATTCAAATTTAACCAGGCATCTGTTTTTGTTAAATCTAACAAATTCACACTTTTGATGAGGTTTGTGAATCTCCTGAAAAATAGATTTTTGCCTTCACTATATATGTGTGTGTGTGTGTGTGTATATATATATATATATATATATATATTTTTTTTTTTTTTTTTTTAATGGAATCTTGTTCTGTCACCCAGGCTGGAGTACAGTGGTTGGATCTCAGCTCACTGCAACCTCAACCTCCCAGGCTCAAGTGATTCTCCTGCCTCAGCCTCCTGAGTAGCTGGGATTACAGGTGCACACCACCATGTCCAGCTAATTTTTGTATTTTTAGTAGAGACGGGGTTTCACCATGTTGGCCAGGATGGTCTCGATCTCTTTACCTCATGATCTGCCCACCTCGGCCTCCCAAAGTGCTGGGATTACAGGTATGAGCCACTGCACCCACCCCACAAAATACATTTCTTTTTTTTTTTTCTTGAGATAGAGTCTTGCTCTGTTGCCCAGACTGGAGTGCAGTGGTGCCACCTCAGCTTACTGCCACCTCTGCCTCCCAGGTTCAAGTGATTCTCCTGCCTCAGCCTCCCTAGTAGCTGGGATTACAGGCACCCATCACCACACCTGGCTAATTTTTGTATTTTTAGTAGAGATGGTGTTCACCATGTTGGCCAAGCTGGTCTCAAACTCCTGGCCTCAAGTGGTCTGCCCACCTTGACCTCTCAAACTGCTGTGATTACAGGCGTGAGCCACCACACCCGGCCCTATGTTTCATTCTTTACCAGCAACCCATTGTTGCACAGTTGAGAAAATTAGATCCTGCTCAACATTATGAATGTAGTCTACTGTTTTAACTTCCTGTATCTTTTTTTTTTTTTTTTTTTTGAGACAGATTCTCCCTCTGTCACCCAGACCTGGAGGGCAGTGGTGCAATCTCAGCTCACTGCAACCTCTGCCTCCTGGGTTCAAGGGATCCTCCCATTTCAGCCTCCTGGGTAACTGGGATTACAGGCATGCACCACCACGCCTGGCTAATTTTTGCTTTTTTTTTTTTTTTTTTTTTTTTTAGTAGAGACAGGGTTTCACTATGTTAGCCAGGCTGCTCTCAAACTATTGGCCTCAAGTGATCAGGCCATCTTGGCCTCCCAAAGTGCGGGACTCACAGGCGTGAGTCACCTTGCCCAGACAACTTTCTGTATCTTTCATTATCTGCCTATGTCATTCCTTTTACCCTATGAAAGAAATGAAAATGCTACCTATACTCCCAAGCCCTTTAAGTTTCACGTCCAACTTTAGAATCACTAAAGAGACAACTCAGCCTCTTTCACTTATATCATTTGTTCTTATGTGAATCAGCAGATGTGTGGAGAGGTCAGTGAGCATGACGAATCTTGGCAGATTCTGTTCTGTGGCTACACCCACCATGAAAAAGAAAAATGGCAGTCCTGCATTGCACTCTGTTCTTCTCACTCATTCATTTATTGAACAAATAACTTCTGATCACCTAGAATGCCCCAGACAGTGTGCTAAGCATTGGGTATATACGATAGCTGAATGAGACAGAATAATCCCTACATCAAGGTTATATTCTGCTAGGCAGAGAAGAGAAGAAAAACAAGCAAATAAACTAGATCATTTCAGATAGCTAAGTTAGATAAGTTACTGCAAAGAAATTAAGAGAAATCCAATATGGACAGTGACTGGGCTTAGGGGGGTGGTGGATAGGTTAGATAGGATGGTCAAGGTAGGTCTCTTTGAAGAAGTGACATATAGGTTGAGGCATGAAGAATGAAGAGTTAAACATGCAAAGAGCCAAGTGAAGAGCAAGTCAGACAGAACCCAGACTACAATGCTTGTTCCTACAAGACCAATGTTGATATGGCATAGTGAAAGCATCCAGTACCACACACATTCTTCCTGTAAGTTCTTTTCACCTAAAAACCTACTGTGAGCCGGATGCAGTGGCCTCATGCCTATAATACCAGCACTTTGGGAGGCCAAGAGGGTGGATCACTTGAAGGTCAGGAATTCAAGACCAGCTTGACCAACATAGTAAAACCCCATATCTACCAAAAATACAAAAATTAGCCAGGTGTGATGGTACACACCTATAGTCCCAGCTATTGGGAGGCTGAGGGAAGAGAATCGCTTCAACCTGGGAGGCAGAGGTTGCAGTGAGCTGAGATCGCACCACTGCACTCCAGCCTGGGTAACGGAGTGAGACTCTGTCTCAAAAAAAAAAGAAAAAACAACTACTATTTTTCAGATTCCCTTTCCCTGGTTTGTTCCTTGGGGAAAATATGCAGCAGCGTTTTTTGGACTCAGTACACAGACCAAATGATTTGGCTCTGCAGAGTGGAATGAAATGATTCTCAACATTTGGGGGACCTTTCCCTCCCTATAGTGGGTAGCAATAACAGCAACAGCAATTAGTTTGAGTTTTTTTACACTTATTTTTAAATGACTCCCATATTACCTTCTTCTGAGGTGACAGAATAACTGTTTTCTCATAGTTTGGTGTGGTTTACTATGAGGTTGCTAAAAGTGAAGAAGGTGGCCAACTGAAAACTCAAGTGTCAAATGCAGACTAATGTAGGTTGTCTCAGAATGATATTTACAAAATGTAACACAGTGAATGTAGGCAGGATATGGAAAGGAAGATAAATTAAGATTTAGTGTTTTAATTATGTATGAAAATTGTATAAAATTACTTTAGCTTTCAGATAAGAGGAAAAGGTATTATTGCTGCCAAAAAGTGCTTTTAAAGAACTTTCTAATAGAAAGGGACAGATTTGAGGATCTCTTCGAGAGCCTGGCTAGGTGTTTGCCAAGAATCTTTCAGAGTGACAACAACTTAGTGAACTTTCCGTTGTGTGACCTTCAGGCTTGTGGTCCCAGGAGCCTTACTTTGTCAGCATACCCAGAGTAAGTTTAATTCTCCAGAAGTCTCATTGTTCATTCAACAGTGTCCTTTAAAATACTGCTATATGCCAAATTCTGTGTTCTAGACACTAAGATATAATGGTGAACAATAAAGATATTAACAAGTCCCTTCGGATGGGCACATTCTTTCTTCAATTAGGTTAATGCATCAACAACCTAAATATCTCTAATTACATGGGTATATGAGGTTACACAAACCTTTAATGACCAAATCTGAGCAGTCATCCTACTTAACTGCAGAAAATCTAGTCTTTTATCAAATTCTCCTTTCTAGGAATTTTTGAGCCCCTAAAGGATACTTACAAAGTCCGTACATCTATCCTAGTTATCCAGCACAGTAGGAAATCAGAAAATAATTATTATATGCACAGATTAATTTTGATAAGCCATGATTATTTAGGTTTACAAAGTACTTTCATGGTTCTTTCATCTTAATCACTATGTGCTCTGCACAATACATGGCACAATGGGAAATAACTAAGGAACAAGACCCCTCTCCCTGTCCTCAGGTGGGTCAAATCTCATTTGTGGAAAACAGATACACACATGAAACAGATAGCTAAGAATCCAAATGAGTGATATAGCTAGTGAGCAATCTAGAACTCAATGGGGCATCAGTAGCTAGGTAAAGCCTCACATTTAGGAATGGAAGATCCTAATCTAGCAAGAGAAAAGAGTTAAACAGTTTGAGTTGTGCATAGTGCTTACAGCCCAGTGGTAAGACTCACCTGGTTGCAGCAGGAAGCTTCATAGGAAACAGGATTTAGTAGAGACAGGGTTTCATTATGTTGGCCAGGCTGGTTTCAAACTCCTGGCCTCAAGTGATCTGCCCACCTCGACCTCTCAAAGTGCTGTGATTACAGGCGTGAGCAACCACACCCGGCCCTATGTTTCATTCTTTACCAGCAACCCATTGTTGCACAGTTGAGAAAATTAGATCCTGCTCAACATTATGAATGTAGTCTACTGTTTCAACTTCCTGTATCTTTCTTTTTTGGTTTTTTTTTTGTGGAAGGGGGTATCAGGAATTGAACTGGGGGGCCTGTTGATCTACATCCAATGCTCTACCCCTGAGCTATACCCACTCCTTTTTTTTTTTTTTTTTTTTTGAGACTGAGTCTCACTCTGTCACCCAGACTGGAGGGCAATGGTGCAATCTCAGATCGCTGCAACCTCCGGGTATGAAACATCATTATACCCCCAGAGTTTGTGCTTCACTAGTAGACAGAAAGGAGCCATTTATGGATAGTTTTATGCAGAAAGAAGCAAAATAATATTGCTATATTCTTCTAGGATTGAAGGAGATGATAAAGGCAAATACTTCAGATTTCACTGATGAAGAGAAAATTGATACCACTGATGAAAATGAGAAGATTTTCACTTTCCCCCCTAAAAGGAAGAAATTTGTATAAATATATGAGAAGAGTTACTGCAATAAGATTTGGGGTTAGAAAAAAATTCAGAATGCCTTTCAAAAATAAGTTATCTCCCAAACTATGCATCTGACAAAGGTCTAATATCTAGAGTATACAAGGACCTTAAACAATTCAACAACCAAAAAACAACCCCATTAAAAAGTGGCCAAAGGACATGAACAGACACTACTCGAAAGCCAACATACAAGCAGCCAACAAGCAAATGCTCAACATCACTAATTATCAGAGAAATGTAAATCAAAACCACAAGGAGATGTCATCTCATACCAGTCAGAATGGCTAGTATTAAAAAGTCAAAAAGGCTGGGCATGGTGGCTCACGCCTGTACTCTCAGCACTTTGGGAGGACAAGACAGGAGGATCACTTGAGCCCAGGAGATCAAGACCAGCCTGGGCAATATAGCAAAACCCAGTCTCTACAGAAAAATCAAATATTTAGATGGGCATGGTGGTGCATAACTGTAACCCCAGCTACTCTGAAGGCTGAGGTAGGAAGATCACTTGAGCCCTGCAGGTCATGGCTGCAGAGAGCCATGATTGTGCCACTGCACTCCAGCCTGAATGACAGATTGAGAACTTGTCTCAAAAAAAAAAAAAGGCAACGAGGTACAGTAGCTGATACCTGTAATCCCAGCACTTTGGGAGGCCAATGTGAGAGGATCATTTGAGCCCACAAGTTCAAGACAACCTGGGCAACATGGCAAACCCCATCTCTACAAAAAAAAAAAAAATCAGCCAGGCATGGTAGCATGAGCCCACAGTCTCAGCTACTTGGGAAGGTGAGGTGGGAAGATCACTCGAGCCTGGGAGATCGAGGCTGCAGTGAGCCATGATGGCACCACTGCACTCCATCCTGGGTGACAGAGCAAGTCCCTGTCTCAAAAGAAAAAGTCAAAAATTAACAGATGTTGGCAAGGCTGTGGAGAAAAGGGAATGCTTATATACTGTTGGTGGGAATGTAAATTAGTTCTGCCACTGTGGAAAGCAGCTTGGAGATTTCTCAAAGGATATAAAATAGATGAACCCAGCAATCGCATTACTGGGTATATACCCAAAGGAAAATAAATCATTCTACCAAAAAGACACATGCACTAGTATGTTCATCACAGGACTATTCACGATAGCAAAGAATGGAATCAACCTAGGTGCCCATCAGTGATGGATTGGATAAAGAAAATGTAGTATATATACACTAGAGAATACCACATAACCATAAACAAGAATGAATTCATATCCTTTCCAGCAACATGGATGCAGCTATAGGCCATTAACCTAAGTGAATTAGCACAGAAACAGAAAATCAAATATGGCATGTTCTCACTTATAAGTGGAAGCTATAAATTGGGTATACATGGACTGAAAGATGGGAACAGTAGACAATGGAGACTACTGGAAGGGGGAGAGGGATGGAGGGGACAGAGGCTGAAAAATTACCTGTCGGGTAGCATGCTCACTTCCTAGATGATGCAATCATTCATACCCCAAACCTCAGCATTATGCAATATACTGGTAACAAACACACACATGTATTCCCCGAATCTAAAATAAAAGTTGACATAAAATAAAATAAGTTCTTTCAGCAGAGATAAGGAGAGTAAATTAGTTGAAAAGTTTCTAATGTCAATTGCACTAGATTCCTAAATCAGCTTTGTTCTGATATGTCTTTTCCACTAATTCTATTCAGTTCAACGAGTAGTAAATGAGCACACCTAGTGTATACTAAGATCTACGTTAGGCATTGTGAGTAGAGGAAAAAAAAAAGAGCACATAACATGGTTCTAACCATCAGGAGGTAACAATCTGGTTCCCATCATTATTAGTACCTGCTATATGCCAGGTTCCTTACTAAATGCTTTCTGTGAATCGAATCCTCTAAATCCCCTGAGAAGTAGATATTAGTATCTTCATTTTGTGGATGAAGAAACTGATTCAAAAAAGGTCAGAGCTAGCAAGCAACCAGTGGAATCAGGTTCAAATTAAGATCTGTCTGATGTTCTTGCTGTTAACTGCTACCCCCTTATCCAGGGTTTGCATGTGTAAAACGATTAAAGAACAAAAGAAGGTAATACCATTCACCACTTTTTCTTCTTGTGGTCTTGTGTGCTTTGTGTGACCGACGAGGGCAGGTTCATAAAGGGAATGAGATGTGCTGTAGAGTATTACCTCCGGATGACCTTTCTAAGGCCTGAGGTGGGTCAATCTGGAGCTGTAAAATGTCACAAAATTTCAGTCCTTCCATAACTTGATTCATTTCTCCTTCTCCAGTTATTGACCCGTACTGTCCTTCTAGCACCTTAGCTGTCTACTCTTTCACCTTAACCCATCCTTATCCTTAAACAACCTAGATATGTAGCCTTTATATGGTGTAGCTTAAGCCAAGGATAGAATGCATAATACTTATTTGAGTCAGTGGGAGGGATGGTTAGCATGTCCCCTTACCTAAATATCAGTTCTCTCAGCCAGGTTCTTGATAGGAACTGGAGCAGATAACTCAAGGCTATGTTCACTATCAAGTGTCTAGAGCAACTAATAGTCTAGTCTTAGCGGCCTCCAAATTTTAACATAATCAGGTGTCTTTGTTTTGTTTCATTTTTTGAGACAGAGTCTCACTCTGTTGCCCAGGCTGGAGTGCAGTGGCGCGATTGGGCTCACCGCAACCTCCGTCTCCAGGGTTCAAGCGATTCTCCTGCCTCAGCCTCCTGAGTAGCTGGGATTACAGGCACCCACCACCACGCCCAGCTAATTTTTGTATTTTTAGTAGAGATGGGGTTTCACCATGTTGGTCAGGCTGGTGTCGAACTCCTGACCTTGTGATCTGCCCACCTTGGCCTCCCAAAGTGCTGGATTACAGGTGTGAGCCACTGCGCCCAGCCCAAAATCAGTTTTTTTTAAGCCCATGCCACCCCAAAATTAAATATGAGTTTATTTACAAATTATGTATATAGTACAACTATATTATTGCACATATTATGATATAAACATATACAGAGATATGAATTTTAAAAGAAAGATTAAAAATTAGCAATACTTAAGACTTTCTAAATGGTCCAAAAATGGTTTTGTTCTCACTTAAAATTATTGTTTGACATAATTTACCAAATGAAAGTAATATGACTCAACATTGTTTAATTTTTTAAATCTTATGTTACAGCAATTTGAAGGACTTGTTCTAAATCAGTTTATTTACTAGGTTTTAATAAACATCTTCGTTGACATTGTGGAAGGCAGTGTGGCAATTCGTCAAGGACCTAGAAATAGAAATTCCATTTGACCCAGCAATCCCATTACTGGGTACATATCCAAAGGATTATAAATCGTTTCATTGCAGCACTGTTTACAATAGCAAAGACCTGGAACCAACCCAAATGCCCATCGATGATAGATTGGACAAGGAAAATGTGGCACATATACACCATGGAATACTATACAGCCTTAAAAAACTATGAGTTTGTGTCCTTTGCAGGGACATGGATGAATTTGGAAACCATCATTCTCAGCAAACTGACACAAGACAGAAAATCAAACACCACATGTTCTCACTCATAGGCGGGTGTTGAACAGTGAGAACACATGGACACAGGGAGGGGGAGCATCACACACTGGGGTCTGTTGAGGGGGACTACGAGGGGGCAGTGGGGGGTAGGGAGGTTGGGGAGGGGATAACATGGGGAGAAATGCCAGATATAGGTGACGGGGGGGGGATGGAGGCAGCAAACCACATTGCCGTGTATATACCTATGCAACAATCCTGCATGATCTGCACCGTGTACCCCAGAACTTAAAGTACAATAAAAAATAAAAAATAAATTAAATAAAAATAAATATCTTGGTTAAAAAGAGAGCTCATAAAGAAACATAGATTCAAACAGAAATACATCATTGTCTATGCTTAGTATGTAATTCTGAACGCATTTTTTATTTCATCCTTCAATTTTTCAAATGTGTTTGCTATAATTTGTGTAATAAATTTTCTTATTTCCTGATGTCAATCAGTTGTGCCTGCAAACTAATCAGAAGGTGTGATATATTATCATTTTTAACAAATGGGATCAAAATTTGTTAAAATCCTTCATTTGAAAATGCTTTAAAGAGGTTAGAAATGTTTATTTCCAACTTTTAAAATTATTCAGGTACCAGACGTTTTCATGGTTGACGGCAAAGCAACAAAACCACAGAAAAGATAGAAACATTCTTTTGGCATCCATTTTTAAGATATGCTTTTGTAAGCATTTACTTTTCACTCATTATTAAAACTCACCTTGAAGGGATAGAGTAAATCTTTTTTTGAAAAATAATATCTTCTGGGTATTGCCAACTACTTAGCAAGAAAAG
Source organism: Ateles fusciceps (assembly GCA_036589455.1). Lineage (NCBI taxonomy): Eukaryota > Metazoa > Chordata > Mammalia > Primates > Atelidae > Ateles > Ateles fusciceps. The sequence goes on from JAZHEH010001038.1 coordinate 835,972, forward strand.
ATGAGTAAATTTGGAACACTTGTCTTTGTTTAGAAGAAAAAGATTGTAACTTATTCCTATTGAACAACTTTTTAAATATTTTCCTCAAGATAACTGGTGAGATCTTAGAGTGGCACAAAAGATTTCCACGATCATTCTCCGTCTCCTTACAAACTATGTAAAAGAGTCTATCATTTAAGATTATGTAAACCATAGCCTTCTCCCTGCACAGGTAAACTACAGTATTTTACAATATACTGAAAGCAAAAAACAAGTGAGGCCATTGCTGAAAATAACTTTGAATTATGAAACACCTACTCTTTCTGCAGGGTGCTGACAAACATAGGTGACACATCTAATGCATATCCAAATGAGAGGCAGTGTTCAAAGATTAAACACTAGGAAGCGAGCCAAGCATGGTGGAATCTACCTATAGTCTCAACTATTCAGGAGGCTGAGGTAGGAGGATCACTTGAGCCCAGGAGTTGTTTCGTTTTGTTTTGTTTTTTCAGACCCTGGGCTCTAAAAAAAATAGAAAAAGTAATTAGAAATTTTGATGTTTTCTCACACCCATATAGATTATCTTGCACAACCCCCGTGGGTCCATACATTCCCACTTTGGAGACCACTGTCCTAAGCTATTGATTAAGGGCAAGCCATGAGCTTTAAAGCCAAATGAGTAGGTAAGTGGTAGGCAGTGCATTAATTTAAGAGTTGAAAAACTAATAGCCAGGCGCGGTGGCTCACGCCTGTAATCCCAGCACTTTGGGAGGCCGAGGTAGGCGGATCACCTGAGCTCAGGAGTTCAAGACCATCCTGGCCAACATGGTGAAACCCCGTCTCTACTAAAAATACAAAAATTAGCCCAGTACAGTGCCACACGCCTGTAATCCCAGCTACTAGGGAGGCTGAGGCAGGAGAATCGCTTGAACCCAGGAGGCAGAGGTTGCAGTGAACCGAGATCATGCTATTGCACTCCAGCCTGGGAGGACAGAACAAGACTCTGTCTCCAAAAAAAAAAAAAAAAAAGAGTTGAGAAACTCATTCCTTGTCCCCAACCAGGGGAAGGCCATCCCAAGTCTACTCAGAAATGGGCTGAAGGAGGCCATAGGATCAGTGGCTAAACTTGATTCTAATGTGCTAAAAACAATATTTTTCAATTCCATACTGTGAGACATACTTGAGAAAGTAACAGACTTAGTAGTGAAAGAAAAAAGCTAAAAAAAATTCATCTAGAGTACATCTAAAATATAATTATTAGTGATTGCCAACCTTTCTAATTTTCTTTCTAGACTCAAAGCAGACTCCCATTTATTAACCTATTTAACCGTTACACACCTATGAGGTACATATGGTCTTGTCCCCACTTTACAAGTAAAGAAACTGAGGCCCAGAGGTAAGACTTAACTTGCCCAAGGTTGCACACCTCCAAAAAAGCAAAGACAGGTTTAGGATCCAGGTCTTGCTCATCTTCCTAAGATCCAAGTCTTGCCACGCCTCCAGCCCATCATGGCACACAGCAGTGCCAATCTGTGGCCGGTAGCTCAATTCGGATACAAAACTAATGAATTCCACTTCAGGAATTCCTCTACTCTTCGTTGGTTCCTTGACTTCAAATCCGAAACCAAATGCCACATCCTGGATTTCTGAACTTCTAGGCACTATTAAATTCCCTGAAAATGTATATTTCACTCTCTCCTCCAATAGCCAAGAGCAACTCTGAAAATGTACTTGAGTACACAGATTGCACATACAGCATGGTTTGTTCTCACATACAACATAGGCTTATGCTTATTTCTCCTACCAGACTGTAAAGGGCTACAAAGTGGCCTATACAGTAGTCTATTCATTTGGGGATATGCAGTGGTTCCTCTTAGCCCTCACCTGACAGCCCCGATGACTGAGAGGCAATGCACGGAGTAGGAACTGCTGTAAAATTTTATCATCTACAATATATGTGGATAGAATAAAGGTGAAAATATTAAAATTCCTTTGGCTCTAGCACTTTGAAACTTAATGTAGCATCCTTCTTAGAACTAATTTGCTCTTCAAGGCAGCTTATTAATGGAAAAGAGAAATGAAATATTCCTAAGGGAATAATTTCAGTACAGATGAAGGTCAGCTACTCTTTCCTTTAAAGATGTTAGTACCTCAGCATGGCATAAAGCAGCATGACGTGCATTTAGCAAACTTACCCACACTTATTTTCCCATATATTTGTATATGTATGTGTGTTAGAGTGTGTGTGTGTGTACACAGACATATATGAAAAATAAATACAAAAAAGCCAGAATAATCTCAATAATCAGGGAATCCATAGAGCATCATAGAGAGATACTGGTTAAACTTACAGTATGAACCTGGACAAATTAACTCTCACTTTCAAGTTCCTAATCTTTAAAACAGCAAAATAGTAACTTCTACCCCCATTGATAAAATGAACCAACGCATGTAAAATCCTTAGTACACTGCCTGGCAATTAGCAAGCACTCCATAAATGTCAGCTTTTTCCAAAAGAAATGACAATTCTTAGCTATTGTTATTGTTATCAGTATTACTGTAAAAGCAAGAAGGCTAAAGACTCATTTCTTCTTGAGTGAATTGAGAAAGGCCTACATTATCACTATAGAAAGTTATTTAGCCTACAGAAGAGTTGAGGAGTGCGGTCCAGTAGTCCACAAAGGGATTTGAATAGAACAATGCTCAGAAGTTATTCTCATGTAAATGATACACTGACCAAGATGAAATGGGTAGATTTAAGTAGGAGAGGCATGACTAGAAATTAGAGTTTCTTCGACCTTCTAAAAATGGGACAGGCTATTGAGAAAGTTGGTAGTGTCCCCCATTCCTAGATACCATTCAAAAGTTACAAACACTAATTTGGCCAGCAGAGAGTAGGTCTCAGGGCCCAAATTTTTACTTATGAATCTCCAATACATCATATGCCCACAAGTTGTAATGGGAAATTTCCATTATCAGTCTAAAGGGAAATTATACTGGGAGCCCTGGCTTCTGCCCTTTGACCAAAGCCAATTCACCTGACCTCAACGGCAGCTCTGCCCCAGGACCATAAAGACCATGATCCCCAAGTACACCTTCCCAGCACCATTATCACTTTCACCTTTAAATGTCATCATCTGAAGAAATTAACAGGCACATTAAATTTTCCACCTGCAAATTAGCAAATCCAATTTTTTCAGATGACTCAGGCTGAGAAATAGTCTGAATTTTCCATCCAACAGTGAACTCAGAAAAGCCAACACCACACCCACATGGGGTTTTGTTCGTTATCTCTACCCCAAACCAATCTGCAAAGTACTTGCCTTTTTTTTCCAACTGAATTAGTCTCTTTCATTCTCTTGGTAATCTCTTCCAGTTAACTACTTTCATTGTAGGTGATAAAATGTGTAAGGCTCCATTTCAGATGTTGGCACTGCCATGAGCGTGGTCTTTCCCTTTATTGCAACTCACAATCAAAACCTTTGATTCTTTTTTATATTCTAGTCCCAGAAGTAGTTTCCACTGTAGAAGTTAATTGATGAGTCTTATTCTTTCCAGTAGTAGCTTACAACCAGGCTGTAGCTTCTCCAGGGACACTACAGGATGAATTTAGTTTAAATATGTATTAAACTAAAAAGCATTCTCTCAAATGAGTTTAAATGAATTTTATTTTTAGACAACCTACATAACATGTTTTTCTCAAAAACAATGCCTCCACTCCAAATTAATCATGGTCAAAATAAATGAAGAGCTCAAGGTGACATCAGTCCCATTTGTCTTAAGTTCTGGTGTTGTATGGATGACAAGCAGAGGCCAGTTATGATGACAGGTGATAGATCCAAAGTAATTGCCAAATTTGTTAACATTTTTCCATTTCTAAATCATCCTTAAAGAAAATCATATATGGGGTCACACCATCCTCACAGTAGTCCAGTAGAGCAACCATACCATCTGGATTCATGTTTTCACCAGTAAAGAACTGGTAGTTTTTGAAATTAGCAAGAACGTGCTTGATTTGCTCTGCAGCCCCTGTCATAAAAGGTTTTACTCTTTCTGGTCTCTGTTCTTCAAGTTTGCCTTTGACTGATTTTATGTAATCTTTGAGGTACTTCTTGTAGGCTTCTTTTGTGAAACTTGTTTCCTGCAGGTGATGGTTCATGACAATATCAACACCAGTGATTACGGTACTTTCGGTACCTTTGCCCTCAGGACCTTCAGCGGAGGCATTTCCACCAATGATCGAGTCATCAGTGTTTCCTTCTATGCTATTGACCATCTTTCCCTCCACCTCCAGGCATAGCCTGTCCTGGATCTCACGGATCTTGTAAATGTCGGAGAACATCTCATGGTGGCTGATGAGGTCCCAGTAGATAATCATGATGGTGGCTGAAGACGACGGTGGCACTAGCTTAGCAAAAGTCTGAAGCTCAGAGCGAGCGGTGCTCTGGGGGAGGGGAGAGTGGGTGGGAAAGCAAGTACTTGCCTTTTTAACACAAAAGGCTCAGTTATATAATTACCAAAAATCACACAGAATTGTGAGAAAATTAATGCTTTTATGTCAGAGAGGCACCAATGAACCCAGCAAACATTTTGGCACTAGATTTTAAGTTTTGTAAAGCTTTTTCTCTGTAGGTCCAACGCTCTTCCACATTCTAAGGGTTGGACAATCCTCTGAACTGATTAGTCTTGCACATTTCAAATAGTCAAATCTAACATTTAGTGAGATCCTGCACATCTTCATAGCTTTTTATAATATATTTTCCTTCATTTTCAAAAGAAAAATAAGCTTTATGTGTTTTCCCAGCTTAGCAAGGCTGGACTCATCGCTAAAAATAGCTTGGAAAGAGGACTCCAGAGGCAATTTTGTTGAGAAGTAAGGACGGTTTTCAGGATGCAAGGCAGGACCATACCTAGGGTGTCAGGTTTAAAGGACATGGTCAGAAAGTTCTGCTCTTAATATCACCTCATTTGCGTGGAAAGTGTGGGGGCTTCTGGCTCTCATCACATACGCGAGACAGTCCTGCTTGTACCCTAAATAGCTAGGGTTGTTTTTTTTTTTCTTTTTTGAGATGCCATCTCACTCTGTTGCCCAGGCTGTATGTAGTACAGTGGTGTGATCTCGGCTCGTTGCAAACTCTGCCTTCTGGGTTCGAGTGATTCTCCTATCTATCTCAGCCTCCTGAGTGTCTGGGAGTACAAGCGCATGCCACCACATCCGGCTAATTTTTTGAATTTTTAGTACAGACGGGGTTTCACTATATCAGCTAGGATGGTCTCAATCTCCTGACCTCAAGAGATCCACCCGCCTTGGCCTCCCAAAGTGCTGGGATTATAGGCGTGAGCCACCACGCCCGGCCCATTATCTAGGTTATTTTTAGAGAAGCAACAACTTCTCTAATAGCTATTCTCTCCATTCATGTCATGGGCTTCACACTCCTGGCTTTACCCCCCACTTTTTGTGCCAGCTGGCTGGAAGTTGTCTTAAAAGACCCTTTCGAGATTTCAGGCCAAGGGTACCTCAGAAGGTCATCTTCTTAATTGATTCTTAACCAATCTCTGCCGTAACCTGTATCCTGGTTGATACCAGGGAGGCCTGCCACCTTGGAGAGTAAAACACTGCAGGCACTCAGCATATACCAAATGAGCTGAAATATGTAAAATATTTTAGCTAAATATTACCGTTCTCATGTGTATGTCAACTTTTCACACCGACTCCCAGCATGTGTGTACACGGACACTCATGCACATACCCACAGACACACAGACCTACCCCATCCCATGGGTCCTACTCTTCCCTCCAGTTTCACTAGGCCTATTAAGATAAACTGCTCCACATCAACACTCTGATAGCTGTTCGAGCTTAATCAGTTAGTGTCCCTCCCCCTACCCAGCTCCTTATATTTTAAAGAGGGGGCTTTGGAAGACACAATATGTTGTTCTTTCTCTAATGGAAAGTTCAGGCTTTGGGGTTTGCCTGTAGGGAAAGAATTTGGCAAAGGAAGATCCTTTCTCCACACCCTACAAATCATGAGGCTTGGGTGACTGCCTACTCCCTTGTCATAAAGCTGGCTCCAAGTCTAAACACACACACATATGGGGTCCAGCTGCCTCTCACTTTAGAGTCAGAGACTTGGCCTTCCTCTTGTCTTCACCAACCTACATTCCATCACCTCCTCATAGATCACTGATGAGAGCCATATGTTCAGAATTCACATGTACTGTATTCATAATGGAAAATTCTAGTAGACTCTGCAATAGATATCTGGCTGTCAGCTTCGTTAAATTTCTCTGGACACAGAGCAAAGCCATTTGGCAATCATCTGTCTTCCCACATCTTATAAAAATAAAATAGTTTTTTGCACTTAGGTAGACTTCCTTGACTGTAGATTCTGAAGACTTTTGTAAATACTCTCACAATCATGTGATTTCTCTTTCATCTGTTTAGACTATATATCCCTTTTAGAGGTGAAACTTAACTCTACATTTCTAAATACGTTTCAGTCTGTTCTCACACAGAAAGATACATACAATATACAAGTAGTGTGTCATTCGGTTGCAGAAACCTATATCGAACACAGACAGATGTTTCCCCGTCTTCTGATCTGTACCAATTTAGTACTTGCTTGCACAGTGTCTTACAGGCTCCTCTAATTGTTTCCAAGGTATTAAGTGGATCTTGCCAACCACACCATAACATACTTGAAGACCTGGTCCACATATGATACCCCTTAAACAGTCTCCAGAACCTATCACAGTGGGAAGCATACAGTAGGAACTCTATAAAGTGAATGGTTGAATCAAATTTATCTTAATCTATTCTCATAAAATGTTGGGGAGGACATTTTAAAATAAATAAAATCAAGGCATATGTGTAGGAGGAGAGTTTGACTATAAAAGGAGAGCCAGAGGGAGTTTTCTGGGGACATGGAACTGTTCTGTATCCTGCTTGTGGTGGTGATGTGAATCTATACATATGTTAAAACTCATAAATGCGTACTCACCAAAAAGTCAATTTTACCATATACTTTTTTAAATTAAAAAAATTAAAAATCAAAGCAAATAAATGTACACATTCTACTTTATGTACTGTTCTCTCACCAATCTAAAAACTTGATCTAACTCCAGTTTCTCATCCAGAATTGAGTAAAATCCTCCTTTCAAATCACCCTGAATCTCTTTACTGAGAGTTAAGTTCCCCAAAACACTTTTAATATATGGGACAGTCACACAAGGTTTTAGACACCTCTATACTCTTTAAAAAGGCTGACTTCTGAATCATACCAGAAGTTACAATATCCAAGCTGCTCAAAGAAACTGAAGTTTAAAGAAGTCTGTTAAAATGGCAGAGCCTAGACTAGAAATTTATTCCATGCCCAGTGCTTTTCACTGTACCACAGAGGTCAAATAATATAGGATTCTTCTACTTGTGTGTTTATATCTTTCCTCACACCACAAAGAATTTGAGGCCACTTACATATATAACATATTAAATATAAATATTAGCTGGGTATGCTGGCTTATGCTGGTAATCCCAGCACTTTGTATTTGTTTGGGAGGCCGAGCACAGGCAGATCACGAGATCAGGAGTTCGAGACCAGCCTGACCAACATGGTGAAACCCCATCTCTACTAAAAATACACACACAAAAAAAATAGCTGGGCGTGGTGGCATGTGCCTGTAATCGCAGCTACTCAGGAGGCTGGGGCAGGAGAATCACTTGAACCTGGGAGGCAGAGGTTGCAGTGAGCCGAGATTGCACCACTGTCCTCCAGCCTAGGCAACACAGCAAGAGTCATCTCAAAAAAAAAAAAATATATATATATATATATAATATTAACTAAAAATCAAGACAAGCAGAAAAAAGCAACAAAGCCAGAGGCAAAGGTAAGACATCAATATTTGAGGCCCATAGAGCCTGCGTGGTTAGCAAATTTGGGGCTACAAATTTGGCTCTGAACATCCTGGCAGCCAAAGCAAAATCATCATGTTTCCTCATGATCATTTACCAGACTTCTATTGTCCACAAAGACTAAAAACATACAAGTTCCTCAGGTTAAACAAAGTTTTTCCCTGCACTTAGTTCTAAAATTTCGCATGTGGGGGATGTATATGGAAGACACTGAATAAGAAAGTGTATGAAGTCTTCAACAATATCCTTACAATATATTTAACAAGTTCTATACGATTCTAAAAAAACATCCTATAAAAATGTTTCTGGACCAAACAAGTAGTGAATTTACCCAATTTACTTCTCCTCTCTCTGAGCCTCAGTTTATCATTTGTGAAAATTAGGTATTGAATTATTTGACCTCCTCCTAAGCTCCTACCAGCTCTGACATTCTTTGACTCTGACTTCATAAATTAAATTTGTTTTTCCACCAATTTATGTAATTTCTTTCCATCTGTTTTTATTGTCTGTATATGTATGTATGCTAAATGTCTCTTCAATGGTCCAGGGCATTCAGTTTATCTTCCACATCCTAGACAGAGTCAACCTCAAATAAAGCTATAACAGGTAATTTGCAATCTGATATAATCATTTTAATAATTTCAAAATGTATCCTCACAGCCCCACAGCACCCTCCCCCAATAAACAAATACATAACCTTTTCCACAGGCCCTAATGGCTGAAATTGTGCTATTCCTTGGCCAAAGGGTATAAGAAAGGAAGAAAAAAATTATTGATTATCTGCTATGTGCTAGATATGTTTACATGGATTATCTCATTTATTCTTCCCAACAATCCTGTGAGTTAGGTATTATTATCCCCATTAGATATAGGCTTGTGATGGATCGTACACTGCCAGCCTAGCTAAGCTGGAACTAGAATCTCTACAATTCCCGTCTCTATTCCAAATAGGCTGGGTTAGCATGGACCACCAGAGATATTTTGCATGAGACCTGGGAGGCAGAAGTGAAGCAGCTGCCCTCATCTTCGTAGGCCCGGAAGATCAGAGGAGGGTACTAGGTGTGCTTGCAGCTTAGGTGTGTTGTCTCTTCTGTCCTGGCCCTCAACTTTGGCATGAGGCATGTCTGAGCCCAAAGCAACTGCTAAAGTTCCTCTTTCAGCTTCTCTGATTTCCCTTTTGTGTGGGGGGGTGGGGGGGTGGGAGGACATGAGTCTTGCTCTGTTGCCCAGGCTGAAGTGCAGTGGTGCGATCTTGTCTTACTGCAATCTCTGCTTCCTGGGTTCAAGCGATTCTCCTGCCTCAGCCTCTCCGAGTAGCTAGGACTGCACATGCCACCACACCCAGCTAATTTTTAGTAGAGACAAGGTTTCACCATGTTAGCCAGGCTGGTCTCGAACTCTTGGTCACAAGCAATCCACCCACCTCAGCCTCCCAACGTGCTGTGGTAACCTGCATGAGCCACTGCGTTGGCCAGCTTCTGTGATTTCTAGAGAACACACATATAGGCCGTAACTTCTCTAGCTCCCTGGAATCTCCTCCTTCAGCTTCTTTGACTCAGGGGCCAGGTGCGTGCTTAGCTCTCTGATAAAGTATACCAGCTTCTCCTGCACAATACCTCCAAGTTTGAAGTTGGAGACTTAGAGGCTGTGAGGGAGCTATCTGGGTTCCAGCTAATTCTCATAAGTTCTAGTGTGACCTTGCTCTCCTCCCACTTCACATCCATCTTTCTTGACTATCTGCCCTGGTGACTTCAGGCCCAGCATCAGATCCAGAAGAACAGTCTCTTTTTTTTTTTGAGACAGAGTCTCACTCTGTTGCCCAGGCTGGAGTGCAGTGGCGTGATCTCAGCTCACGGCAACTTCCGCCTTCCAGGTTCAAGTAATCTTCCTGCCTCAGCCTCCCAAGTAGCTGGGACTACAGGTATATACCACCACACCTGGCTAATTTTTGTATTTTCAGTAGAGACAGTGTTTTGCCATGTTGGCCAGGATGGTCTCGAACTCCTGACCTCAGGTGATCCACCCACCTCAGCCTCCCAAAGTGTTGGGATTATAGGTGTGAGCCACCATGCCCAGCCCCAGAACAACAGTCTTACAGGAGACTGTTTAATCAGCTCCCACAGTTGCATAAGATCTGACCTCCATAATAAATCCTTTGCTTCTTATCACTCCTAATGGCTCTGCTTCTCTAATAGAACACTAGCTGATATAAGGTTCAATGAAAATTAGTTGTCCAAGGTGGCAAAGCTGGCATACAGACTTACAAATTAAAATAGGTCTATCTAATTCCAAAGTCCATGTTTATTTGCCTAGGTAAGAAATGTCCTGTTACCCATGCTCTGATAAAAAAAAAAAAAAAAAAACTAGCACTGATTTTCCCAAGGACATAGTAAGCAACTGTACCGAGCACTCCTAAGTCCCTCTTTCTGCTCTATTTTCTACCATAGAATTTATCACCATTTAACATACTACTGTATACTGAACAATTGTCTTTCGTTCATTGCCTGTTCACTAAAATATAAGCTCCATGAGGGCAGCAGAAATGTGTCCTGTTTTATTCATTGATGTATCCTCAGTGCCTAGAAAAATATTTTGCACATAGCAGACACTCAATAAATACTTGTCATTGAATGAATGGAACTATATTATATCAGCCAACAGGGACAGCACTTTGGGGTAATAAATACTGAAAGAATCCAAATTTAGTCAGGGAAAAATTACAATAAATGGTCTGGGTTTCAGTCTTTCTTAAGACAAAAGTTAATTATGAGAACAAAGTGTTTTAATAGCATCAAGAACTCAGATCAAGGTAAGAAAAAAACACCACTACCAACACAAAAACTCAAACAAATCTACTGTCCATGCTGCTCTGCTGTCTCTGACTACATTGTGAATATCCCTACTAGCAAGTCAGTCATTGTTGACTTCTGGCCTTTATCTCCTTGGTAAACAACACCCAAGAAAACATAGTAAGCAGCCCAGAAACATAGAGTCATAGACTGTCAGAGCCAGAAGTACTCTAAAGACAACCTTTCATTTTACAGATGAGGACACTGAAGCCCAGAAAGAGAGATAACTTGCCTAAGGTCACACAGCTAGACCTGGCTCTCCTGTTACCTAGAAACAAATCTCCATTCTACTGTGACCTTTAACAAATTACTTAACCTTTCTAAGCAGTAAAAGGAAAATAATACTATCTCAGAGTTGACATGAGAATCAAACAAAACGGTTACTGAAAAACACTTAGTGTAGTTCCTGACACATAGTAAACATCAATAAATATTAGTTACCTCTACCTGCCAGATACACACACATGTACCCACCACAACCCATCAATACAAATCTTTCCCCTTCTCTCCTTTGTCCATATATGCTTATAACTCACCATCTAAATCAGCTTGTCTGCATATGTTAAATAACTTTTGTGATGAAACTTTCTGAAACCACTTTAAGAACTTAAGAAACCTCAATAAACATACAAACTTCAAAAACAGGGATACTTATTCGCTGAACAAACAGATTAATTCCTGGATTTCTTTAGCTGGCATATAACACTGGCACATTTAAAACTGGAATTGTTTACCGGAAGTGCATTTACCGACTACCATTTCAGGATGAGGAGCAATGGCAGAGTTCCAGGCACACCTGCATTCATTTCAAGCCATCTGGAAAGTTTCTGATGTCCTCATTTCCCCTCAGTGTAACTTTGATGGCCCCCATGCTGTTGACTGCTCTCCAAAAGTTGATGAAAAGGAAAGAAAGTCACTTTTCAGGGGAGTCTACTCTGAAAAGGCTTTAGTAGAACCCATACCAAACTTGGCATTTTGCTAGGGGTTTCTTGAAGGCACTAAGAAATTGAGAAATTGTGGAATGACTGGCAGTGAACTTGGAGGGAGAAGTATACTGCCAGCTGCTTCCTCAAATCTCATTCTGTAGATAACCACATCTTCAGTTGGGGTTAACTTGAAAATGTTACTAGAAAGCTGAATATGCTTTCCACAGCCTGTGAAAAGTTTGCCCATTAAGCCACAATATGAGCTATACTACAAGAAAAGATATGAAATATACTACAAGGGAAAAACTGAATTCATGTTTCCAACTACTTCCAGTCATCAATTGCTAATTGCTTTCCTAAACAGCTATCCTTCTTCACTTCTATTGAACACAGAAGTGCATCTCATCTTGTCTACATTCCTAGGGCCTTGTGACAGACAAGAGAAACTAAAATTCTGATACACACACACAGGCAGTGGTGTGCTCCAGTGGCAGAGCCAAAGAAAAAAATGTGACTCAAGTTCAAGTTATGGCCCAGTCTCAGACCACACAAGTACTAAAGCCACCTTTGTTGGAGATGTCTAGATCTTCCTGGACACCTCCAACAAAGACCACTCCCGCTATTTCCCATAAATGCTCTTTAGACTTGAGATTTGCTATATAGCAGGCTTCTAAAAGGACCAAAGGCAGGTAATGAAAATCTAACCACATTCTACTTATGGGCCAGCTTCCAATCATAAAGAATATTTGGGATTCAGACATTTCTTTTAAAAGTATTCTTGCCAGGGGTGGTGGCTCAAGCCTGTAATCCCAGTACTTTGTGAGGCCGAGATGGGCGGATCACAAGGTGAGGAGTTCAAGACCAGCCTGACCAACATGGTGAAACTCTGTCTCTATTAAAAATACAAAAATTAGCTGGGTGTGGTGGTGCCTGTCTATAATCCCAGCTACTCAGGAGGCAGGAGAATCCCTTGAACCCAGGAAGCGGAGATTGCAGTGAGCTGATATCACACCACTGCACTCCAGCCTGGGCGACAGAGCGAGACTCCATCTCAAAAAAAAAAAAAAAAAAAGGATTCTGGCTGGGCGCAATGGCTTATGCCTGTAATCCCAGCATTTTGGGAGGCCAAGGTGGGCAGATCACCTGAGGTCAGGAGTTTGAGACCAGCCTGGCTAACATGGCAACACCCCATCCCTAATAAATCTACAAAAATTAGCTGGATGTGGTGGTGCATGCCTGTAATCCCAGCTACTTGGGAGGCTGAGGCAGGAGAATTGCTTGAACCGAGGAGACAGAGGTTGCAGTGAGCCAAGATTGAGCCACTGCACTACAGCTCGGGCGACAGAGTGAGACTTTGTCGCAAAAAAAAAAAAAAAAAAAAAAGTATTCTTGGCTAAGTGTGATACCTCATGCCTATAATCCCACCACTTTGGGAGGCAAAGGTGGGAGGATTGCCTGAAGCCAGGAGTTCAAGACCAGCCTGGGCAATGTAGCAATACTCCATCTCTACAAAAAAAATTTTAATTATCTGGGCATAGTGACATGTACCTATAGTCCCAGCTACTTGAAGGCTGAGGCAGGAAGATCACTTGAGTCTAGGAGTTTAAAGCTCAGTAAACTAAGAAGATGCCACTCCACCTGAGCCTGGGCAACAGAGTGAGACTTCAACTCTTATTTTAAAAGAAAAAAGAAAAAAAGCTTTCTTCGCCTGACCAAACTACCATAAAATAAAACAGTTTTGGTCATAATTTATTCTCCCCGAATTTCAGTTTCCTCATCTATAGCATGTAGATAATTATAACACAACCTCATGGGATTGTTATACTAAATAGCATAATATACGTGTTATGATGTCAGCCATTTACTTTATAATGCTTCAGCATAGACAGTATGATGTTATGTATGTGCCAGTGTCTTCTTTTTGTTTGGTTGGTTTTTTTATTATTGTTTTTTTTAGATGGAGTCTCCCTCTGCCGCCCAGGCTGGAGTGCAGTGGCATGATCTCGGCTCACTGCAACCTCCACCTCCCAGATTCAAGCGATTCTCCTGCCTCAGCCTCCTGAGTAGCTGGGATTACAGGTGCCCGCCACCATGTCTGGCTAATTTTTGTATTTTTAGTAGAGACACGGTTTTACCACGTTGGCCAGGCTAGTCTTGAACTCCTGACCTCAAGTGATTCACCCACCTCAGCTTCCCAAAGTGCTGGAATTACAGGCATGAGCCACCGTGCCCAGCCATGCCAGTGTCTTTTGGCTTTACCTTAGGGTCAGTCAGTTGCAGTCATCAGGATGCACAGACTGGGACAGGAGCCATCATTATGGCCCAAAAAGGGCCACACTCTAGAGGTGATGACTACAAGTGCATCTGCTACCTGTATCTCAGACACAGAACCATCTACTCTGCTAATTAGCATAGCAAATGTCAAAAATTGGTTTTCATTGACTAGCCTGTTAACTTACCAGATAAATATTAAAAGTGGGCTCTCGGCCAGGCGCGGTGGCTCAAGCCTGTAAGCCCAGCACTTTGGGAGGTCGAGGCAGGGGGATCACGAGGTCAAGAGATCGAGACCATCCTGGCTGTGCCACTGCACTCTAGCCTGGCACCTGGCAACAGAGTAAGACACTGTCTCAAAAAAAAAAAAAAAGTGGGCTCTGAATGGTTTTAAAAAATTACTATTTTAGAGACTTTTCACCCTTATATTTAAAAAAATATAAGAATGGCAAATCTGGCTGGGCACAGTAGCTCATGCCTGTAATTCCAGCACTTTGGGAGGCTGAGGTGGAAGGATCCCGAGGTCAGGAGTTCGAGACCAGCCTGGCCAACGTGGTGAAACTCGTATCTACTAAAAATACAAAAAAATTAGCTGGGCATGGTGGTGCATGCCTGTAATCCCAGCTACTCAGGAGGCTGAGGCAGGAGAATCGCTTGAACCCAGGAAGCGGATTTTGCAGTGAGCCAAGATCATGCCACAGCACTCCAGCCTGGGTGACAGAGCAAGACTCTGCCTCAGAAAAAAGAAAAAAAGAACAAAATCTGTCACAGCTTGCCAAAAGTAAACAACAACAACAAAAAAGAATAGGGGATCCTGCAGCCTATCTATATCCTTAGGGAAAGCACTTGAAGCTGAATACCTTAAGAGCCCTGTTCCAGCTATCAGTTTAAAAAATTGTCTTGGTTGTCTAATGCCTACTATAAGGGACAAAAATTCTGCTTCTGGAAGGGACATTCCTGAAAGAGAGTAGTAGGGGAACCACAGAGTTCTGTTCCTCCTTAAAAGCAACTGAAGAGCTGGTAAAAAAATAAAATAAAATAAATAAAGTAAACCTGTCACAATCAACTTTTGAGAACTCTTGAATCCAGAATCAAAAACTGACATAGACCAGGGGAAGGCTTGAAGAAAGAAGTGACTGCCTTGTGGTAAAAGAGCACAGTGCTATTTTAAATTGCCCGCCTACCATCCTTCACACACCAAATTGGCAGTGGCCATGTGAAGTAAAGCCCATACCTCTGATGCCAATAGCCAGTGCCAAAGAGAGCAATATGGACCTTATTCTCAAAAACTTCAGTCTTGACTTGTCTAGCATTTTTCTCAAGGAGCAGAGTAAAGGTCACCTTTCATTTTGTCCAACTACAAGACTTCCCAATGCTAGGGAAGTTTCCTGGACAAAAGCATGTAAAGGCACCAGCTACAACAGTCTGGGGCAAGGAAAAACATTTGAGACAAGCAATAGGCAGATCAATGATCCTGGAAAGAAAGAGGTTAGGAAAGGGGCCACATGTGGGAATAAGGGCCTTAAAGAGCTCTCGTGTATACCAAGGAATCAAGAAATACATATACATGTCCTGTATGGGAAACATACTCAGAAGAGGCCCGAGGAGACTCTAAGTTTTAACCTCTGGCTAGCCCTAAGTTCTGTGAAAGTAGAAAGTGAAAGCTAAGACAGAGTTATAAATGGCCTGGCTAAGCATTGAAAGAGCACCCCAACACAGAAACAATCTGCAGTGACAGACTGGGAGAGTCATTCTTTTTCTTTTTTATTTTCTCTTTCTTTTATCTTTTATTTGCTACAGACACTTAAGGTAACTCTATCAAAACACCAGGTGACCACTAGGGTAACAGAACAGAGACTTCAGGGACCACATAAGACAAATAATATAGACTTTACAAAAACAGTATTGAAAAGTCACTAAAGAAATAACAGCATCCCATAATCGGTAATAAGAACAAATTCTGGGGTCGGGTGAAGAATCTGGTTTCCAGAATTGCCATGCAATAAAATTCAAAATATTCAGTTTTCAACAAAAAAAATACAAGAACCACGAAGATACAAGAAAGTATGGTGTATCTACGGAAAAGAAAAAAAAAAAAAAGAAACTACTCCTTAAGAAGCCCTGGCATTGGGCTTACTAGACAAAGACCTTAAATGACTTATCAGCTATATGCAAAAACCTAGAGGAAACCAATAAAACAATATCTTGGCAAATAGAAAATATTAATAAAGAGATAGAAATTATTTTTAAAAAGAAACAAATAGAAATGGAAATTAAAAATTCACTAGAGAGGTTTAATAGCTGACTGAAAAGGTGAAGAAAAAAATCAGGGAACTTAAAGATATGTTAGTTGAGATCATTCAGTCAAGGGAGCAGAAAGAGAAAAGAATGGAGAAAAATGAACAGAGCCTGTGACCTGTGGGACATCATCAATAGATCAATATATGAATAAGCAGGTTCCCAGAGGAAGAGGAGAGACAGAAAGTTGCAGAAGAATATTGGAAGAAATAACAATGAAAAACTTCCCAAACTGGATGAAAAAATATAAATCTACACATCCAAAAGTTACAACAAAATCCAGGCATGAAAACTCAAAAATATCCACACCAAGACACATAATAGTCAAATCGTAAAAAACAACAAAGAGAGCATCTTTAGAAAAACAAGAGAGAAGTAATTCATCACATATGAGGGATCTTCAATAAGACTAATAGACAGTTTATATTCAGAAACCATGGAGGCAGTTGGATGACATATTTAAATTTTTGAAAAATACAAATCAATAATTCTATATTCAGCAAAACTATCCTGCAACAATGAAGGAAAAATTAAGACATTCCCAAATAAACAAAAACTTGAGGAAGTTCATCACAAATAGACTTGTCTGTACAATAAGTGCAACAGGATAAGAATCATCTAGGTTGAAATGAAAGCACACCAGACAGTAACCCAAATCCATATGAAGAAATAAAAACAAAAGGAAAGGTAAGCTGCACAGGTAATTGTAAAAGCTGGTGGTGTTGCACATACAGTTTGTAATGCCTCTTTGTTTATCTTTGTCATTCTTTTTTGTTTCCATATGATTTAAAAGACAAATGAATAAAACAATAATTACAAAGCTGTGTTAATGAACACACTACATATATATGGAATTTGTGAAATAAACACAAAATAGGGGGAGATAGAATCCATAATGGTGCCGAGTTTTTGTATATTGTTGAAACTAAGTTAGTGTTAATTCAAATTTGATTGGTATAGAGTTAAAATGCTAATTTTATCCCCATGGTAACCACTAAGAAAAAAAAATAAAAAATATATTTAAAAAGAGATGAAAAGGGAATCAAAAGTATACACTAGAAAAATCAGTTAATCACAAAAGAAAGCAGCAATGGAAGAACTGAGGAACAAAAAGTACAACTCCATGACAAAAGGAGAAACAATCCAATTTAAAAATGGGCAGGCCAACAGCCAGGTGTTGTGGCTCACACCTGTAACCCCAGCACTTTGCAAAGCTGAGGCGGACAGATTGCTTGAGCCCAAGATTTCGAGACCAGCCTGGCAACATGACAAAACCCTGTCTCTACCAAAAATTAGCCAGGAGTAGTGGCACGCACCCAGCTATCCAGGAGGCTGAGCCCAGAAGGTCGAGGCTGCAGTGAGCTATGATCATGACACTGCACTCCAGCCTGGGCATCACAGCAAGATCCTATCTCAAAAAAAAAAAAAAAATGGACAGGCCAGGCCAGGCATGGTGGCTGACTCCTATAATCCCAGCACTTTGGGAGGCTGAGGCAGGTGGATCACCTGAGGTCGTGAGTTCGAGACCAGACTGACCAACATGAAGAAATCCCCATCTCTACTAAAAATACAAAATTAGCCAGGCATGGTGGTACATGCCTGTAATCCCAGCTACTTGGGGGCCATTGCACTCCAGCCTGGGCAACAAGAGTGAAACTCCATCTCAAAAAAAAGAAAATGGGCAGGCCAGAGGCGAGGTGTGGTGGCTCACACCTGTAATCCCAACACTTTGCAAGGCTGAGGCGGGCAGATTGCTTGAGCCCAAGACTTCAAGACAAGCCTGGGCAACATGGCAAAACCCTGTCTCAACAAAAAATTAGCCAGGAGTGGTGGCATGTACCTGTGGTCCCAGCTATCCAGGAGGCTGAGGTGGGAGGATTGCCTAAGCCCAGAAGGTCGAGTCTGCAGTGAGCTGTGATCATGACACTGCACTTTAGCCTGGACATGAGAGCAAGATCCTATCTCAAGAAAAAAAAAAATGGGCAGGCTGGGCATGGTGGTTCATGCCTGTAATCCCAATACTTTGGGAAGCCAAGGTGAGAGGATTGCTTGAGTCCAGGTGTTGCCAAGACCTGTCTGGGCAACATAGTGAGAACTCCCATCTCTACAAAATTTTTTTTTTGAGTTAGCCAGGCGTGGTGGCACATGCCTGTACTCCCAGCTACTTGAGAGGCTGAAGTGGGAAGATCCCTTGAACCCAGGAGGTTGAGGCAGCAGTGAGCCATGATCACACTACTGCACCCCAGCCTAGGTAACAAAGCAAGATTGTGTCTCAAAAATGAAAATAAAAATAGGCAGGCCAGGTGTGATGGCTCATGCCCGTCAACCTAGCACTTTGGGAGGCCAAGGAAGGAGTATTGTTTAAGGCCAGGAGTTCAAGGCCAGCCTAGGCAACATAGTAAGACCCTATTTCTACAAAAAATTTAAAAATTAGTTGGGTATGGTGTGTAATCCCAGCTACATGGGAAGCTGAGGCAGGTTCCGTTGAACTCAGGAAGTTGAGGCTGCAGCAGTGAGCTTATAATTGCACCACTGCACTCCAGTCTGGGTAACGGAGTAAGGCCCTATCTCTAAAAATGAAAGAAAAAAATAGTTGGGGGTGGGAGCACAAAGGATCCGAATAGACATTTCCCAAAGAAAATATACAAATGGTCAGTAAGTACATGAAAAACATGCTCAACATCATGAGTCATAAGGGAATTGAAAACTAAAACCACAATGAGACACTTCACACCCACTAGGATGGCTATAATTAAAAAAAAAAAAAAAAAAAAAACAGAAAATAATACATGTTGCTGGGGATGTAGAGAAATAGAAACCCCCCACACGTTGCTGGTGGGAATGTAAAATGTTGCAGCCGAGTGGAAAGTGAGTTGAGCAGTTCCTCAAGAAGTTAAACATAGAGATTACCACATGACCCAGTGATTCTGCCCTATGTATATACCCAAAATAATTGAAAACAGGTAATCAAACAAATACTACACATGAATATTTATAGCAGCCCTATTCATAATAGCTGAAATGTAGAAGCAACCCAAATGGCAATCAGTGAATGAATTTTTAAAATGTGGTATGTCTATACAGTGGAATATTACTCAGTTATAAAAAGGAATGAGCTGGGCACAGTGGCTCACACCTGTAATCCCAATATTTTGGAAGGCTAAGGCAGATGGATCATTTTAGCTCAACAGTTCAAGACCAGCCTGGGCAACATAGTGAAACCCCGTCTCTACCAAAAATACAAAAATATTAGTCAGGAATGGTGGCACACACCTGGGGTCCTAGCTACTTGGGAGGCTGAGGTGGGAGGATGGCTTGAGCCCTGGAGGCAGAGACTGCAGTGAGCCAAGATCACACCATTGCACTCCAACCTAGGCAGAGTGAGACCCCTGTCTCAAAAATGAAATAAAATTTAAAAAAATAAAAAGGAATAATGCATTGTTAAATGCTACAACAGGGATGAAACTTAAAAATATTATGCTAAGTGAAAGAAGACAGATACAAAATCATTCTCTGATTTCATGTATAAGAAACTTTTAGAATAGGTATATCTGTATAGACAGTAAGTAGATTAGTGGTTGCCAGAGGCTGAAGGAGAGGCAATGGGGGAGTCACTGCTTAATAAGCACAAGGTGTTCTTTTAGGATAAAATGTTCTGGAATTAGATACTGGTGATGCTTGCACAATATTGTGAATGCAGTAGATGCCACCAAATTGTACACTTTCAAAATGGTTAATGGTCCATTTTATATTATGTGAATGTTACTTCAATAAAAAAAGTATTATTTTTTTTTTTTTTTTTGAGATGGACTCTCACTCTGTGGCCCAGGCTGCAGTGCAGTGGCATGATCTTGACTCACTGCAACCTCCACTTCCTGGGCTCAGGCAATTCTCCTGCCTCAGCCTCCCGAGTAGCTGGGATTACAGGCAGAGGCCACCACATCCAGCTAATTTTTTTGTATTTTGAGTAGAGATGGGGTTTCACCATGTTGGCCAGGGTGTCAAACCCCTGACCTCAGGTGATTTGCCCACCTCAGCCTCCCAAACTGCTGGGATTACAGGCATGAGCCACCATGCCCGGCAAAAAAAATTACTTTTTTTTTAAATTTTTAATTTAATTTTATTTCATTTTATTTTTTATTTTACTTTAGGTGCATACTATAGCTGGCATTTCTCCCCCACATTATCCTTCCCCATCCTCTGCTATCTCTCCCCTACCCCCCACCAACTGCCCCCAGTGTGTGATGCTCCTCTCCCTAAGTTCACATGTTCTCATTGTTACAACTCCACCTATGAGTGA
>JAZHEH010000104.1:0-31273 GCA_036589455.1 Ateles fusciceps
TGTTTTGCAGGAGGAGGATTTGAAGGGGATTCTGGCCTCCGAGACTAGGTTAATGTCTTTGCTTTCTAACACTTTTTTTAAAAAGAGGGTCTTGCTCTGTCACCCAGGCTGGAATGCAGTGGTGCTGCAGTCATGGCTTACTGCAGCCACAACCTCCTGGGCTCAAGCAATCGTCATCCCTCAGCCTCCCAAGTAACTGGGACTACAGATGGATGCCACCACACCCAGCTAATTGAAAAAAAAATTTTTTTTTTGTAGGGATGAGATCTCAATATGTTTCCCAGGCTGGTCTTGAACTCCTGGAATCAAGCAATTCTCCTGCCTTGGTCTTCCAAACTGCTGAGATTACAGGCAGTTACCACCGCACCAGGCCATTAACACTTATATATGTCAAATACATACAGAATATAAACCACTACAAAACATAAACATACTCCATCTTCATGTAACTTACCGTAACATGAATTTGTTTTAAAAATGAGGTAAAAGCCATTAAGAAAATGAAACAAAGCACACACAAAAATATCTATCAAAATTACAAAAACTCAAAACTGGATGAACAAAACTTCAGAAAGGCTGAAAGCAATTGAAAAATAACTTCATCAAAAAATGTAAAACAGAAACAACACAAGAACAATGTATGCCCTCTAAAAAAACAGAGGTTAAGATCAGGAAAATATTTAAAAACAAATTAAGCAAAGATTATAAAAGTTTTCAGGGTAACACAGATTTCAAATGATCAGAATCCACATCAAGTCTGAGCCATGTTGGCATCCCGTCAGGGCTCTTCCTGGTGTTCGAGGAACCTGCAACACAGAGGTGCAAGGGTCACTGGGGGAGGCACAGAGGTGGAGAGAGAAAGGGCTCCCTAGGATGGCTGTGCAGGTCTCAGAGAGCTCTTCAGGCCCTGCAAGGTGACCTTGGGCCCCTGACCTCCCCCACAGTCAGATCTACTCAGATGCCAAGGCACTGAGGCCTGTGTGCTGCTGTCTTATGAGGGGTTATCTGTCCACAGAGAGTGTCTGTAAGTGTCAGGGAGGAAGAACTGAACTTGGGCACCCACATGAGCATCTTCAGGGGGCTGGTTCCCCAAAGAGTAAAATAGACACAGAGAAATGGGGGGATTTCAAGGACTCCAGGATTAACACGCAGAGTCTTATGTCCCTGAACCCTAGGAGGAGCAGGAGGTCTCATGATACACGGTGGAGGGGTCACCCTGCCTTGTCCCCCAGATCCTCTGTGCCATCCAGACAGAAGAGCTGCACATCAAATATGCATAGCTTCCTGGAGCACATCATTGTTATTGCCTAATAAGACCTGGTCTTTCTAACATCCCCCACCAGACCTGTCTTTGCATTGTAATGTTTTATTGAGACAGAGTCTCGCTCTGACCAAGCTGGAGTATAGTGGCATAATCTTGGCTCACTGCCACCTCCACCTCCGAGGTTCAGCATGTTGGGCAGGCTGGTCTTGATCTCCTGACCCTGTGATTTGCTTGCCTCAGCCATCCAAAGTGCTGGGATTACAGGCGTGAGCCACTGCACCCAGCCTGCATTGTAATTTTTAAAATCATTATGCTTTGGTAAGACAGAAATTTCTCACTTTAGTATATTCTAGCATAAAAGGGCTACAGAAGACATCCATTTGAAAGAGTAAAAAACAGTGTATATATGACACACACACACACACATTCATATGTGTACCTTATTTCACAATTGGAAAATATATATTAAAAACAGAGGCTCCCTGAATCCTTCTCTCAACCCCTCCCAAGTGAGCATGGCCCTGAAATGTCTTCAGGGTTTTGCTTTGCTGGCATCTGACACAGACACAGAAATGTCAATGCCCAAACCCGTGCTCTCTACATATAGAAGCCTCCAACCTCATCTTGAAAAAAGAAAACAATGAGGCCACCCCAGGCCCCTAGGGCTCCACAGAAGCTGAAGGACCCCTGGGATTGGGCATATCTCAGTGCCTCTTGGATTTTACCATGTTCACTGCTTCATGCCAGGACCTACTGAGTGCCTGCTGGCCTGCAATACTGGGCTGGGTGGGTGCTTGCTCGTGTGACAAGGAGTCTAGGAGTGCCTCCACCCCTCTCACACCTTTCCCAGGAGGCCTGAACCAGGGGGATTCATGGTCAACCCTACTGTCTCCTCAGAATGAACTAGTGATGCTCCCTGCTGGCTTCAAGGGGCTGGGAGGACAGAGCTGGGTTCCCCCAAATGAGATGTTGGTGAGTTTCAGTGTCACTGCAGACAAATAACACAGTGCACAGCCCTCAGAATCCCACACATGGTGGCCCAACCAGCACCTCAGCATCTCCCTCACTAAGCAGCCTGTGGAGAGCTCAGCCCAGAAGGCTGATGCTATGGAGTGGCTGTCTGTTCCTGGAGGATGTTCTCAGGGCATCCGTTACTTGCCTTCAGAGGTTTCTAACTTATTTTACAAATGTCCAAAATGTTCCAGGCACGCCGCCTGGTGTTCTTCCTGGCTTTCCTGATGAGACAACAAGAAAGTGAGTGTAGCCATGAAGAACACAGGCACTTGTCTCCTTCCCCCCTCATCATTCTGCCCGCTGCACTCTCACCTTTTCTTCTTCACCTTCCGCTTCTTTGTTGCTTTTTTTGCAGGTTTAGAACTTTCTTCCACCTGGGAGAAATAGAACAATTGTGCATGTCCAGAGATACCAGTGCAGGACACTGTGAAGGGAGTGTTCAGAGCAGACCCAGATGTCACTGGGGGGTCCTCCAGCAGGGTGGGGTCCAGGTCTTCTGATCCCCAGCCTGGCTCCCCTCCCTGACCCTGTAGGGCTGTTCAGCAAGATTCAAAGCTGCAACCTGGGGGTCAGTAAACAGAGCAATGCCAAGGCAGTGGGCAGGGGGGCTGGAGAGGGATTTTATCAACACTGAAGACCCAAGGACCTCAACTGTGGGATGAGACCAGGGCCTTCAGGAGAACAATCACATGACAGGGAAAGAGGAAAAGGACCAGAGCTAAAAAAAAAAAAGGAGCTCACGAGTCAGAAAGAGGATAAGAGAGGAAGAGGATATAAAAAGAGATAAATTACCTGCTGATGGCTGCCTGCAACGGATTCTTCCAGTTCTGTGAAGCAAGTATCAGAGTGTCCAGAGAAGGAGCAGTGATGAGGTAGCCATAAGTAGGAAAGGGGAGACTTAGAGTTGAGAGAACCACTCAGACCCCACTGTCCTGGAGCTGTGGAGCCAACCCCAAAGGCTCTGACATGCTCATTTCTAGAGCCTTCTCCACAGCCTGTGTTTCCTCTGTGCTATGAGGGAGGGGACCTCTGACTTCCCACATACTTTCCCAGTCCTCACATTCCATAACTGAGGAGAAGGAGGGGAAACCGTGTCATTCTATTCCTCCAAGAGGCAGCCACCCTCTTCACAATGTTGTATATGACATGGAATTCCCTCCCTCCTCCTCCTGTAGGGCCTGTTTCTGTTCTCCTCATGAATCCCATTTCCTTTCTCCCTGTCAACCTCCACCAGTCCTACTGCTCTCCAATACAAGACATCAGAATGAAGGTCAAGGCTGCATTGTCAGGCCCTCCAATAAACCTATGGATCGCACCCTGGGTCAGCAGCACCTGCCATAGGCCTGGGGTTGTGCTGGGGCCTGTGGAAGGTGATGATGTCTGATGTCACAGTTAGAGTGGCCATTCTATGTCTGGAATGGCCTTAGAGACTTGGAAAATATTCAGCCCTCAAAAGAATCCCAGTATCTTCTGAACACTTGGAAACAATGGAACAGAATCTGAGGTAAAGCCTTTTGCCCAGTTGCCTTAATCTGCAGATGAGGCCAGCAGTTGTCAGCACATAAATGAGAGGCCCTCTCAGGGTTTGCCTGAGCTATGCAAAGACCAGTAGGGAAGGCACCTGGCAGGCCTGACACAGAGAACAAGCTGGGTCTGACTGGAGTGTGGGGGAGCAAGTCAAGACTGTTGGGCCAGAGAGGAGAATGTGACAGGACAAGTGACCCCTGGGCCAGCTGTCTAGCAGTTCCATCCTGGGCCCAGTTTAGTCCAGGGACCAGGCTACAGAGAGAGAGCCACTGTCTACAGAAACACAGCAACCCCTCCACACATATCCCCTAGGATTCCTGCCAGCCACAGAGGGCCTTGAGCAAAAGCTGGCCTCAGGCCTCTCAAGTGAAAACCAATTCGGTTTTCATTCAAAGCCCAAGGATTTGGGATTGGATAAGACTGGGTGAGGAGTGGAGGCCAAAAATGTGCTCAGTCATGTGTTCTGCCCTCAGGACCCCAGGATTCTGGGGCACATGTAGGAATCTCAGAGGAAAGATTCTCTTTGCCATCCAATCCAGGAAGCACCCTTAGAGCAGGAGCAGATGGTGAAGACAGTACAGGAAGGTGTTGTTGCAGGTCCCGAGAATGTAGAGAAAGGGAGTGGACTCCTTTCACCTGGCACATGTATGAAAGACTTTGTCTTCAGAATCACATAGTGCCTGTGAGCGGCTGTGTCCCACTCCACACTCAACTTTACACCTGCATACTAATCTTCTGTTCTCTACTCACAAAGCCCATGAGAACAAAACTCTTACGACTTTCTCATTAAGATACAAAACAAACCAAGTCAGAATTCTACCCCTATTTTCCTTTTATGTTTATTGGCTTCAGAGATCCCATCCTAGGCTCCAAAACAAGTATAACCCAACTATATCCAAGAACTCTCTCTCACTGGTCAACCCTGAAGCGTTGGTCCCTCCCTGATCAGTCTATTTCCTCCTGAATAGATTCATGAGCCCATGTACAGAGATACAAACATCAGCACTGCTGCTCTGTCCACTGTGATTCTCCCTGGGCTCTGTGAACTTGGGGGCCTTTATGAAGGCACTGCTCACAGTTGTGAGCCTTCGGATGAGACACAAGACATGAAATAATCTCTTTCAACTGTTCACTGACACTGGCTCATAGCACCTCTTACTTCCAATCTGAGAACCCTGAGATTCCAGCCTTGATGCACATGCACTCAGGTGAGTGCAGTGAACAGAACCTGTTCCCTGGGTCAGACTCACAGCAGCTGCTTCCCAAATGATTCTGGGAGAATGGCGATGCTCTCTTAAGAGGAGACATCTGGCAACTGGGCATTGTAGCATGGCTCTTGTGAGGAGGTTACAAATTTTTTCATTTATTTAAATATGAATGGGCACATATGCCACTGAGGACCACACTGGAATGCACAGGTCTAAACCCAAACATGAGGAAGATGTGACTCTCCCCTCTGGTGATTCCTGGCAGAGTGGTTGCTGCTCTGATCTGATCATTCATGGATGGGTACTTCAAGGGCACATGAACAAGCTCCAGGACACCTGTGTAGTGCAGGGAGGCCACAACAAAAATAAATAAGCCTGGTCCACCAAAGGAGAACTCATAAACAGAAAAAAGAGCATCTTCTGCAAGGGGGAAAAACTGAACCAAAGCAGCCAGAATAGAGATGAGGAGGATACTCCATTTACTTCAGAGACAACCCTATTGTCTTGTAACCTTGGATCAGAACCCACTCAGGTTTCTTAATTACCATGAGAAACAACAGACTGCAGAAGATGAACACGACACCTTTTCACACTTGCGCTGGATTTCAGCAAAGGAGTTGCAAGCACTGGAACGTCACTGGAGGCCAAGATGGGCTGCCCAGGGCTGAGCTCTGGGATGAGAAGGCATGATGAGGACATAGTCCCTGCCCTCTGCATGACGAGTCATGACCAGGATTCATCCACACATGAGTAAAACAAAACAAAGTTTGGGACTAATAATTCCAAGACTATCTCAGAGAACAGGCAAACTGATATCTTATAGGTCACACAGGAGAGCTGCAAGGACCATCTGGACTCTGGAGCAGCACCTCTCCCTTTGCTGAGCTCACCCTGCACTGAAGCAGGGTCCCTTCGCACCTCCCCTGCAACTAGTGTGGGCAGGTGCTCTGCCTGAAAGCTGACACTCCCTCCAGTCACACAGGATTCTGGGCCAAACCACACTTGGCCAACAGCAACTACACAGGGACCAGCTGTCAGGTGACTCCCAGAAGCAGGTGAAAAGTAAAAGCTGCTCTCTGTCCCAGCCACAGGGAGACCAGGCCTGGGAACTACTCTGTGTCTGGCCTGACCATGAAGTCCATCCCTGCTGATCATATCCTCTCTGGGCCAAGTCAGATATTTTAGGAACTCATTCCTGTTCTTTGCCTCTCATTAATTTCCGGTGGTGCCATTGCCATCAACATACAGGAAAATAGAGAAGACAAGTAAAAAGAATGTAGCGCCTCTGTCTAGGGTCTTAGGAAGACTGCCAGACAGTGCTAAATCCAGCTATGAAGTCAAAGTGCAACGCGTTCTCCCTAAGTCAAAATATGAACATCCCGGTTGTGCCCAGGTGATGATGTAGAACTGACGCATATCATCAAGAAAAAGGCACAAATTACGAATATATTCAACCACATTATGCAATTGCTGAGATATTTCATGACCACCAGGCCTGCCTTACAAGAGCTCCTGAAGGAAGCACTAAACATGGAAAGAAACAACCAGCGCCAGTGACTGCAAAAACATACGAAATGGTAAAGACCATCGACACAATGGAAAAACTGCATCAACTAGCGAGCAAAAAAACAAGCTAGCATCAAAATGGCAGGATCAAATTCACACATAACAATGTTAACCTTAAATGTAAATGGGCTAAATGCCCCAATCAAAAGACACAGACTATCAAATTGGATAAAGAGTCAAGACCCATTGGTGTGCTATATTCAGGAGACCCATCTCACATGCAAAAACACACATAGGCTCAAAATGGAGGGATAGAGGAAGACTCACCAAGCAAACGGAGAGCAAAATTTAAAAAGAAAAAAAAAACAGGGGTTGCAAACCTAGTCTCTGATAAAACAGACTGTAAGAGACAAAGAAGGACATTACATAATGGTAAAGGGATCAATGCAACAAGAAGAGCTAACCATCCTAAATATATATACACCCAACACAGGAGTACCCAGACACATAAAGCAAGTTCTTAATGACCTACGAAGAAGCTTAGACTCCCACACAACAATAGTGGGAGACTTAAACACTCTGCTGTCAATATTAGACAGATCAACAAGACAGAAAATTAACAAGGATATCCAGGACTTGAACTCAGATCTGGACCAAGCAGACCTAATAGACATCTACAGAACTATCCACCCCAAATCCACAGAATATACATTCTTCTCAGCAACACATCACACCTACTCTAAATTTCACCACGTATTTGGAAGTAAATCACTCCTCAGCCAATGCAAAAGAATGGAAATCATAACAAACAGTCTCTCAGACCACAGTGCAGTCAAATTAGAACTGAGGATTAAGAAACTCACTCAAAACCACACATCATGGAAACTAAACAATCTGCTCCTGAATGACTACTGGATAAATAATGAAATGAAGGACAAAATAAAGATGTTCTTTGAAACCAGTGAGAACAAAGACACAATATACCAGAATCTCTGGGACACATTTAAAGCAGTGTCTAGAGGTGGATGTGGGAGAAAAGTAGCAGGCACAGGAGAGGAATAGGGAAGAAAGGGAATCAGGGCCTTTGGTTTCTAGCTCCAGGCCACCTCGTAAATATGAACTAGCGAATCTCAAACAGCACACCACACAGTGCAGGCTGTGTGTCCCTGGCCCCCTCTTAGGGCTCCTCTTTCCTAATCTCACCTGAGCTCACTTGTCCTCTTATTGATTCCTGCCAAAGTCATTTCCTCCTTAGAATCTGTACATGCTGCTGCTCTGTATATCACCTGCTCTAGAAGATTTTGTACTGAATAAGAAGCAACCTTTCTTGAAAGAGGAGATTTAATTCTAGCCAAAAGATTTTATTAACTACCTTTTTGTTATTAGGCAATTAAAACAAGACTTGAAAACACTCAATTATCCTATCATTTAAAGATGACCCCTACTTAGCATGTGATATTTGTTCTTCCACTTTTCCTTTTCAATACAATGTGTGTGCACCATGGAGGTCACTGCTGCACATGCTCACACTGACTCCAGCACTGAGACAGCCCGTCATGCAAGCAGTGCAGAGGAGGGGCACTGATCCTCTCCAACCCAGCTCTGCATGTGATTCCAGACGGGAAAATGGGGCCACGCTAACACCCAACTTGATCCTTAAGGTTTTAAAAGATACTATGTCTTGGGATTGGGTTCTAACGAATTTCTAAGGCTTGTGGTCGTTCTCTCTTTAAATACAATAGAATATGTCACTAACTGTTCTTGGATTTTGAACAGGAGCTGAGGAATGACTCCACCACTGTAGACCAAAAGCCTGTGAACTCTGTATGTTTTACATTAACAATCACACTAAAGCCCACTGTACAATGTACCTACTCAAACCAACCCCGGGCAGGTTGACCATTCAGACCATCCAATAATGATAGTTTCTGGGATCTGAATAGGTTTTCATTCTTCCACATGCACACAGAAGTGCTGGAACAACTTGGCATAGTGAGGAATTATGCTAGGGCACACCACAGCTGACTGTACAATATACCTACTCCAACACTGGGTTATGCAACCATTGAGACTATCTAACAACAATAGACAGTGTTTGGGATTTCTATACATTTTCACAGTTTCACGTGCACCCAGAGATGCTAGGACTGTCTGGCATAGTAATGAATCATACCAGGGCATTATGCTGATTCCAGTGCAGTAGAACATAGCATCATCTTTTCCCCCCACTCCTGAGTTCACAACTGTCTGTTCCATTGAGGAGACAAGAACATAAAATGTTCACCACTGCATCATCTCTGAGGATGGGAATATTCAACTAACCTTCACATTCAGCTGTGGTAGAGGATGAAGGGACTTATTTATGAAAAGTGCAGTGGTGATGAAATTTGTTTTTAGAATGTTAATCTTTGTGTTGTGTGTTGCACATGTTTTCTGGGGGAAAGCACACACACTCTCAAAGACATCCACAATCACTCCATGGAGACTCTCTCCCTTATGCCTCCTGACCCTGATGCACACCATCCTATTCTATCTAAATGATGATGCTGCTTCCAGAAACTAGAGGAGATCATCTCAAGTTCTTTAATGGACTCTCCATCTTTTTCACACCAAACTACTCAAACCTCATTTCGAGCAGGAAGCTCCAACCAGATTTGTTTTCCAGCAAATGTAGACTAGAAAGTACCACCTTTGTCAACACTAAGATTTTTCCTTAGCAAAGGGGTGATCCCAGAATACATACCTTCATCAGGCTAAATTGGGTGCCCCTGCATTTAGGAAAAAAGCAAAAACAAAACACTATGAGGGTCAGGCATGCTGTGTCTTGTGTGCACAGGTTTTGTCTTCACTTGGGGACGTTACAAAATCAGGCGGGAAATACCGGTAGAGGCAATAGCCCCAATGCCTAGAAGATGTTTGTGGAAAGGCACAATGTTTTTGTCCATGATGCCATGATGTTTCCACTTTATTTTCATGCAAATTCACTTTTTTTTTAAAAAAAAGTATTTTTTTCTGAAAAAATATGCTTCCTGCCACACAGTTTGTAAAGAGCTGTCAACTTATGGATGCCATCTTGAATCAGTACTTAGTTGGAAAAAACTCACTTTGCATTATCCCAACAAGAAAGGGTCATCTATAATGTACGGTATAAGATTTCCATATTCTAATTAAAATGAACAACAAAATACCCATTTCAAAGAAAGAAGACTTTACCTGGTGAATGGCTACAACTTGCTCTGACGAATTTATCCCAGGAAGGACTTCTGCTGGAACACATTCTGTATCTAGAAAACAGAGTAACAATCAACACATTGGTTCCACTGAAGGAGCCACTCTGGTGGCCTTGGGTGCTGTGAAGAGGGTGCTGGCCTGTGTGGAGAAGCTGTGTGGAGAACTGGCCTGTGTGGAGAGGCTGAGCTGCTGCTGGCCCATCCTGCTTGGTGGTAAAGGCAGTCAAATGAGATCATGAGAAGAGCCATGGACAATGAGGCCTTGGTCCTCTAGCTAAAGCAAGCTCCTCAATGTGAGATAGCCCATCTCAAGCAGGGCGCACCACACAGGGCAGCCCGTACTTCTCTGCAGCATTTCAGGGCTCCTCCTTCCTAAACTGACCTGAGCTAACTTGCCCTCCCTTCGTGATCCCCTCGAGGTACTTTCCTCCTCAGGATCCACATGTGTTACTGCTGTGACCCTCTTAGATCATTTTGTGCTAGATAAAAAGCAACCTTTCTTCAAAGAGGAGACCTAATTCCAGCCAAAATATTCTATGTATTCACTAAACTTTTGTTTTAAAGAAGACTAGCTCAAGTCTTGAAAATACTCAATTATCCTGACAAGCTCTTGTTGGCACTGACTCCAGCACTGGGACAGCGCATCATGGGGGGGCAGCAGGTGGGGGTTCTGACCCTCTCCAACCCAGCTGTGCAGAAGATTCCAGCAGAGATGAGTACCAGGATAACACCCAAGTTTTTCCTTCAATTATTTTTTGAGATGAAGTCTTGCTCTGTCACCTGGGCTGGAGTGCAGTGTTGCGATCTCAGCTCCCTGCAACCTCCGCCTCCCTGAGTCATTGGGACTACAGGCACATGCCACCACACATGGCTACTTTCTGTATTTTTAGAGACCGGGTTTCACCATATTGGCCAGGCTGGTCTCAAACTCCTGACCTCGTCATCCACCCGCCTCAGCCTCCTAAAGTGCTAGGATTACAGGCGTGAGCCACTGCACCTGGACTTTCCTTCAGTTCTTATTTGGTGCTGTATCTTGGGTGTGTGTGCTGAACTGCAGCATATGTAAGGCTTGTGGTGATTATCTCATTAAATACAATATAATATGTCTGACTATTTTCTGCTTTTGATCAGGAGCTGAGAAAATAACCCAGCACTGCAGCCAAAATCCTGACCTCTCAATGTCTGTTTCCCACTTCAGACCACACCAAAGTCCACTGTAAAATGTACCTATTCCTACACTGAGTTATGATGTTTGGGACAATCCTATAAGAGAGACAGTGTTTGGGATTTCTAAAGGCTATCAAACTTCCATATGCACTCCTAGGTGCTAAAACTCTCTCGCATAATGACACATTATACCGGAACTATGTGATTACTTCGGAGCAGTAGCCCACGGCATCAACCTTCCACCCACTCCTGGGTTCACCTCTGCCTCTTCCACTGAAGAGATAAAGAGCTTGGCAATCTCATCTCTGCATTATCTCCATCTGATTACTGGAGATATTAAACTTACCTCCAGCTACAGATGTGGTGAAGGATAAACGGGCTGATTTACATAAGGTGTACAGTGGTGATGAAATGTTTATTTACAACATTCACCTTTGTGTTGAGCTGTGCACATGGAAACATGCTTTCTGGAGAAATGTACACACAGTCCCAAAGACATTCACAATCACTATACACAGACTCTCACCTTATAACCCCCACCTTGAGGCATCCCATTCTATTTCATAAAAATGACACTACAGCTAACAGGAACTATGGAGGAGAGCCACCACTCTTCAGTACACTCTTAATTTCTGCCCAAACCTTGTTTTCCAAAAGGAAGCTCCAATGACAGTGCCTCTCCAGAAAAAGCAGGCAAGAAAGTCTCACCTTTCTCAACACTAAGATTTTTCCTAAACAAAATGGTGATCCCAGAATACGTACCACTCCAAATTGAAGATGATGACTCTTCCTGCATTAAGAGAAAGAAAAACACTGAAGGTAAGATCATGCTGTGTCCTGTGTACACAGAACTTTTTCCTAAGTGTTCCTAACAAGTGCTATTAGAAAACCAGATGGAAAATTGTGGTGGAGGCTATGGCCCAAAACATAAAGCCTAGAAAACACTTGTAGAAAGGCACCAGATTTTTGGACAGGATTTTAAAGTTTATTTTCGTTGTAAATTCATAATTTTCAAGGAAGATTTTCTCCTGAGGAAAATGCTTGCTGACATAGTTTATATGAATTTTCATTTTACATTTTCCTACCTAGAAATTCACTAAGTCATCTATAATGAACATGGTAAGATTCTCATATCTTTATTCAAGTACAATAAAAAGAAATGTAGGAAAATAAAATTCCCCTTTCAGACAAAGGAAGAACTTACTGTGATAACAAAGAGGGATCTCTGAAAGGGTTCCACATGGGGACATGTTGCTGCAGGGTACTCTTGTTGATCTAGGAGACATAGGGCAAGTGTCACCACATGGATTCTGCAGAGGAAATCCCTTGGGTTGTATTGGGTGGTATGGACATGAGGCTTGCTTATGAAGGAGGTGAGCTACAGCAGACAGAGCTGTAGACCCATCCTCATCTCATTCTGTTGCTCAGGCTGGACTGCAGTGACATGATCTAGGCTCATTGCAACCTCCACCTCCCAGGATCAAGTGATTCTCCTGCCACAGTCTACTAACTAGCTGGGATTACTGACACCCACCACCACATGCAGTTAATTTTTGTGTTTTCAGTAGAGACAGTGTTTCACCATGATAGCCAGGCTGGTATCAAACACCTGACCTCAAGTAATTCACCCATCTCAGCCTACCAAAGTGCTAGGATTACAGGCACGAGCCACCATCCCCAACCTGTTCTCTGCTTTTAAACAGGAGCTGAGGAATAACCCAATCACAGCAGCAAAAGCTTGTAACCTCTCCATGTATGTTTCACATTTCTAACCACAGGAAAGTCCACTGTAAAATTTATCTATTCTAATCTTGGGTTATGTGACCATTAAGACCATCCCATAATGATAAAGAGTGCTTAGAATTTCTATAGGCTATTGTACTTCCACATGCACACCTAGGTTCTCAAAGTCATTGCTAGGGTGATGAGTTATACAAGGGCTGTGTGATGAATGCAGTATAGTAGCCCATAGCATCAAGCTTCCACCCATTCCTGATTTTGCACTTCCCTCCTCTATTGGGAAGGCCATGAGTTTGGGAAATTTATCTCTGTACAAACTGTATCTGAGGAGTGTATATGTTAAACTTACCTTAAGCTACAGCTGTGGTGGAGAATGAATGGGCTGATGTATGTAAAGTGTGCATACATTAACTATTTAAAAAATTAATACTTATGTTGTACTTTGAACATGCACAAAAAGTCCCAAGGACATTCACAATCACTGCACATAGACTCTCTCCTCCATACCTCCCAAACCTGATGCACACCACCCTTTTTCATGTAAGCAACACATCTTCATGCAAACACTACAGAAAGATGGTACAATTCCTTACCAAACTCTTAGTGATTTTTACAAAAAACTGCCTAAAACCTCTTTTCTGTGAGGAAGGTTCAACCAGAGAAATTTTCTAACAAAAGCAGGGTAAAAAGTGTAATCATTCTGAAAACTAAGGTATTTCCTTAGCAAAAAAGTAATCCCCGGGAGTGAAGGCAAGAGGGAAAACATCATTAGTACAAATACCTAGTGCATGCGAGGCTTAAAACCTCATTGATTGGTTGATAGGTGCAACAAACAACCATGACACATTTACACTTATGTAATAAACCAGCTCTTTCCACACATGTATCTCAGAACTTAAAATAAAATTAAAACACGCACACACACAGAAGGTAGGATACAATGGCTAATGACTGTAAACCCAGCACATTGATACAATACTTACCATCTTGCTGCAGTCCTGCAGCTTCCTGTAATGACAGAAAATAAATTGCTATAAGCATCAGACCATGCTGTGCCCTGACTTTCCTGCACTTGGTGATATTAAAAAACAAGATGGAAACCAGTGTTCAATCAAAGAAACCCAAAGGAAGAGCAGAGCACACCGACTCATGGTAAAGACAAGGTTTTCTTGGACAATGTTTCCTTCCAACCATGTTGCTTGGCCATTAAGTGATTTTAGTCCCAAAAAGAAAAGAAACCCACTAAGGCAAAAAACTTCTGACCACAGTGTGTGGTTGATGCTATCATTTTCTCCCACTGTCTTGAATCGAGTCTCACTCAAGAAGAGACTCTCGTTGAAAACTCCCCCCAACCAAGGAAATTCTGTAAGTCATCTAAAATTTATATGGGAAAATTCTCATATCCATATAACAATTTCTGATGCTAATTCAAGAAAATAAAGTCAAGAAAGCAATTGTTTAACTCAGACACATCCTGTGGCCTGACATTCATATCCCATTGTACCTTGTCCTCTGCAGCATCCACGGAAGGGTTCTCCTGCTGAAGAGCAAGCCCTAGAAGGATGCAAAGTGACTGTCAGAACCTTGGTGGTGTTGCTCACTAACAACTCAGGGGCATGCCATGATGTGGGTGAAGGAGGACGGTGGCAGGAAAAGGACAGAAGCAGAAAAGAAAGGGAATCGGGGCCTTTGGGTTTGTAGCTCCAGGCTACCTGGAATAGTCCATCTCAAACATGGCACACCACACAGGGCAGGCTATGTTTCCCCCGCAGCTTCTCAGGGCTCCTCCTTTCTAATCAGACCTGAGCCATCTTGCCCTCCCTTCTTCACCCCTTCCAAACTCATTTCCTCCCACAATTCACAGGTAGTGCTACCCTGACTATGACCCCATCTACAAGATTTTCTACATGACAAGGAACAAGCTTGATTCAGATAAAATATTACATTCTGGCCAACATATGCTATTGTATTTATTCATTTTGCCTTTCTAACAATTTTTATTTTAAGAGATAACAGTGCTATTATATTTATTAACCCTTAGTAAAAACTTAAACCAAAATATGAAAATATTCAATGATCCTATCATTTGAAGATAACCGTTACTTAGCATGTGGTATTTGTCTTCCCACTATTTATTTTCATCACCTCATGTGTGTTAAATGGGGTCCATTGCTGATCATATTCACATTGGCTCCAGGACTGGGACAGCCCTTCGTGAGTGGCACAAGGTGCGACGCTGACCCTCTCTAACCCAGCTGTGAAGAATCTAGCTACACAAGGACCACCTGTCAGGCGACTGCCAGAAGCTATTCTTTGTGTCACCACAGGGAGATGAAGCTGGGCAACTACCCTAAAGTGTCTGGCCTAAGCCTCAAGTTCATCCCTGCTCATCATGTCATTTCTGGGCTAAGTTGAACGTTTCATAAACTAACTCCCTTTCACTGTCTCTCAGTAATTTCTGGTGGTGCCCCTGCCGTCAACACACAGAAACATGGAGAAGACAAGAAACAAAGTAGCTCCTCTTTCGAGGCTCTTAGGAAGATGCCCGCCATTCAGACCACTCATGAAGTCCGATCTCACCTCCACCTTCAGATGAGGTTCGAACATTCCAGCCGTGCCCAGGTGATGGTGTAGAACTCACCCTCCTGATGTTGCACCTTTGTTTCTCCTCCACCTTCATGGAGAGAAGGTGGAGGAGAAACAAAGGTTTCTGCCCTCACTCCTTCCTTCTATTCCTCTAAATCATTTTTCTTGGCAGACCCAGGCCAAGGCTGTAGCCTGCTGTCTCATAGAGCCCACTGGGAAGCTGTCTATGAATTATACATCCACAATGTTGCTAACTCTGATCTCAAACTTAGTCACTCACAGCAGAAAGCCCACCGGGTACCAAACAACAACAACAATAATAAAACAACAACAAAAAACAAAAGCAAAGAATATTCTAGGGATTAAAGAGGACTTAGGGGAATTGGGTTATGAGGAGATGGCTTCTGAGGTTAACAAGAAACACTTTAAAATCACAAAAGCCTCAGTGTTTTTAATTGTGGGATAAGTACTGACACCTATACAGAAATCAAATTCAATTTATATGAAATAAGTTTCCACAAAATGCATACTCCAAGAAAAACCTCAAGCTATACTTTGGCTCAGTTGATATTCATATTTAACCAAAACCCACTGCTTTCCCTTGTTTTTTGCAAGGACCTTGAGAGGCAAACAAGAACCACTGTCAAGATTGGGTTAAATGGGGACCTAATGCAGCCTCTGTAGTTCCACAGCCATGTTTGTTTTCACCACCTGCAATGCATGACCACCCTCCATCCTGCTAGGAAGGTAAGTACTCACCAGGCCTCTCAGACCCTGTGTAAACCACGTGGATCTCTTTCGTGTTGCTGTGTTTCTAAGCTGAACACACAGCAACAACAACTAGGCTAATAAAGAAAAGGCAGAAACTCTAGATGACCTGGCACTATTTATTCTGGGCCATGTGAGCTGATGGGCATTACGATGCCTGAATAAAGTTGGGGTGATTTCACCCTAACCCTGCTTGCAGGCTCCTCTCTTCTCAGTTTCCCACCAGAACCGGCCATAGCATGAGGCTGTACCAGGGTCTAAACGCACAGAAAGGAGCCCCGGCCCACTCTCCCTGCTCAAGATGGGCCATGGATGATCAATTCTGAGGGCCTTGGTAGAAAAGGCTTGTGAAGTATGGAAATGGCTAGAGTGAGCCACTCCAATGCCAGGAGGAAATAGGAAGGCCTGTAAACAGGTGAGGTTTATTTGAAAACCAAGTAAAGCAGGGAATTGATAATGAAAAAAAATAAAATCAGCAGATATCCTGACACAGTTCTGTTTTTTGGTACACCTTGAGAGTTGGCCTGGGTGTTGACAGAACTTCTTTTAGGTTAATTAAAGTGTCTTTTGCATGCAATCAACTGCACACATCATAAGCTTACAAGTTTATTTTTTCCTGTGCCTATAGTAAGACTGCAATGGTGATGAAAATCCCTGTGGAGAATGTGAACACTAGTAAATCTGGGAATCTGTATGTATGGAAACCAACACACACAGCCAAAGACACAGTAACCATGGCACCACATGAATTCACAAAAGACTTGGGCCAGCCCCGTGCACAGGATTCCACCCCACCTTCAGAGAATGCAGTTGCTCTCAGGGACTTCAGAATGTGAAGTCCAGATTTTACTTATCTGGAAAAATCATTTCTCCCACCGCTGCCTAAGTTCTCATTCACAACAGGAAGCTCAACTCAGAAAAGCCAGGGAGACAGTGCCAAATTCCTCATCTTCTGGATTACTCATCAGCATGACAGGAGTTCCCCAAGACTTACCAGCTTGCTGCAGTCCTGCAGCTTCCTGAAATGACAGAAAATAAGTTGCTATGAGCATCAAACCATGCTGTGTCCTGACTTTCCTGTAATTGGTGACAATGAAAATCAAAATGGAAAATAGTGTTCAATGAAACAAACCCAAAAGAAGAACAGAGCAAAACCGACTCATGCTAAAAAGACAAGGTTTTCTTGGATGACGTTTCCTTCCAACCATTTTGCTTGGCCACTAAGTGATTTTAGTCCAAAATGGAAAACAGACCTGCTAAGGCAAAAAGCTTGTGACCACACAGTGTGTGGTTGATACTGTCATTTTCTCCCACTGTCTTGAATCGAGTCTCAGTCAAAAAGAGACTGTCGCCCAAAGCTCCCCCAACCAAGGAAATTCTGCAAGTCATCTATGATTGATATGGTAAAATTCTCATATCTTATATAAGACTCTCTGATCCTAATTCAAGAAGATAAAGTCAAGAAAGCAACTGTTTCACTCAGACACATCCTGTGGCCTGACACTGACATCGCATTGTACCTCGTCCTCTGCAGCTTCCATGGAAGGGTCTTCCTGCTGAAGAGCAGGCCCTAGAAGGATGCAAAGTGACCATTAGCAAATTGGTGGTGTTGCTCATTAACAATTCAGGGCCATGCCATGATGTGGGTGAAGGAGGAGGGTGGCAGGAAAATGACAGGAGCAGAAAAGAAAAGGAATCAGGGCCTTTGGGTTTGTAGCTCTAGGCCACCACTATGTGAAATAGTCCATCTCAAACATGGCACACCACACAGGGTAGGCTATGTTTCCCTGCAGCTTCTCAGGGCTCCTCCTTTCTAATCTGACCTGAGCCATCTTGCCCTCCCTTCTTCATCCTTTGCAAAGTCATTTTCTCCCACAATTCACAAGTGGTGCTGCTCTGGCCATGACCCCATCTACAAGATTTTGTACTTCATAAGGAACAACCTTGCTTCAGAGACAATATTGCATTCTGGTAAACATAAGCTAATGTATGTATGTATGTATGTATGTATGTATTTTCCCTTTCTAACAATTTTTGTTTTAAAGGATAGCAGTGCTATAGTATTTATTAACCCTTAGTAAAAAGTTAAACCAAAACACAAAAATATTCAGTGATCCTATCATTTGAAGATAACCGCTACTTAGCATGTGGTATTTGTCTTTCCACTCTTTGCTTTCATCTCATATGTGTCACATGGGGTCCATTGCTGATCATACTCACATTGGCTCCAGGACTGGGACAGCCCTTCATGACTGGCACAAGGTGGGATGCTGATCCTCTCTAACCCAGCTGTGCAGAAAAATCTAGCTACACAAGGACCACCTGTCAGGCGACTGCAAAAAACTATTCTTTGTGCCACCACAGGGAGATCAAACCAGGCAACTACTCTCAACTTCATCCCTGCTGATCATGTCCTCTCTGGGCTAAGTTGCAAATTTTGGGAACTCACGCCTGTTCACTGTCTCTCACTAATTTCTGGTGGTACTCCTGTCATCAACACAAAGAAACATGGAGAAGACAAGAAACAAAGTAGCTCCTCTTAACAGGCTCTTAGGAAAATGGCCACCATTCAGGCCAGCCATGAAGTCGGAGCTGAACTGGGCCTTCAGATGAGGTTTGAATATTCCAGCCATGCCCAGATGATGGTGTAGAACTCAATCTCCTAATGTTGCCCCTTGGTTTCCCACCCCCCCACCTTCATTGCTTTGCTGCCATCACTCCTTCCTTCTATTCCTCTAAATCATGTTTCTTGGTAGGCCCAGGCCAAGGACATAGCCTGCTCTGATAGAGCCCACTGGGCAGCTGTCTATGAATTCTTAGAGCCCCAATATTGCTAACTCTGATCTCAACCTTTAATGACTCACAGCAGAAAGCCCACTGGGTGCTAAAAATCAACAACAACAACAACAAAATAACAAAAGCAAAGGATATTCTAGAGTTAAAGAGGAATAGGGGAATTGGGTTATGAGGAGATGGCTTCTGAGGTTAACGAGAAACATTTTAAAATCACAAAAGCCTCAGTGTTTAAAAGGTGGGATAGGTACTGATGCTAAGGTTCCACCAAATGCATACTCCAAGAAAAAACCTCAAACTATACTTGACTCTGTTGATATCCATATTTAACCAAAACCTACTGCTTTCACTTGTTTTTTGCAAGGGCCTTCAGGGGCAATCAAGAACCTTTGTCAAGACTGGGTTCAACAAGAACCTCATGGAGCCTCTGAGGTTCCACAGCCATGTTTCTTTTCTGAAACCTGCAATGCATGACCACCCTCCATCCTGCGAGGAAGGCAAGGGCTCATCTGGCCTCTCAGACCCTGTGCAAACCAGGTGGTTCTCTTTTCACATTGCTGTGTTTTGGAGCTGAGCACACAGCAACCAGGACTAGGCTGAGGGAGAAAAGACTGGAACTCCACATAACCCTAGCACTATCTATTCTGGGGCACATTAGCCAATGAGCAGTATGAGGCCTCAATGAAGAAAGTTGGGGTGATTTCACCCTAACCCTGCTTGCAGGCTCCTCTCTTCTCAGTTTCCCACCAGAACTGGCGATAACATGAGGCAGTACCAGGGTCTAAATGCACAGAGAGGAGCCCTGGCCCATTCACCCTACTCAAGATGGGCCATGGACAATCAATTCTGAGGGCTTTGGTAGAACAGGCTTGTGAAGAACAGAAATGGCTAGAGTGAGCCACTCCAGTGACAGGAGGAAACAGGAAAGCCTGTATATGGATGACGTTTATTTGAAAACCAAGCACAGGAGGAATTGTGAATGAAAAAATAAAATGAGCAGAGATCCTCACACAGTTCTGTTCTTTTGGTATGCCTTGAGAATTGGCCTGGGCATGGATGGAACATTTTCTGGGTTAATTAAAGTGTCTTTTGCATGCAATCAATTGCACACATCATAAGCTCACAAGTTCACTTTTTCCTGTGCCTATAGTAAGAATGCAGTGCTGACAAAATCCCTGTGGAGAACGTGATTACTAGTAAATCTGGGGGATCTGTATGTATGGAAACCAAAACACACACCCTGAGACACTGACCATGGCACTGCATGAATTCACAAAACACCTGGGCCGCTCCCATGCACAGGATCCCACCCCACCTTCAGAGAATGCAGTTGCACCCAGGGACTGCAGAATGTGGCCATTGTTCCTTATCTGGTAAAATCATTTCTCTGGTGGCTGCCTATATCCTCTTTCACAACAGGAAGCTCAACTCAGGCTGCCTGTCTACAGGAAAGCCAGTGACACAGTGCCACATTCCACATCTTCTGGGTTACTCAGGTATGACAGGGGTTGCCCAATACTTACCAGCTTGCTGCAGTCCCACAGCTTCCTGCAATGACAGAAAATGAATTGTTATGAGCATCGGACCATGCTGTGTCCTGACTTTCCTGCACTCAAAGAAACCTAAAAGAAGAACAGAGCACACCGACTCATGCTAAAGACAAGGTTTTCTTGGACGATGTTTCCTTCCAACCATGTTGCTAGGACATTAAGTGATTTTTGTCCCAAAAAGAAAACAGACCTGCTAAGGCAAAAAGCTTGCGACCACACAGTGTCTGGTTGATGCTGTCATTTTCTCCCACTGTCTTGAATCGAGTCTCAGTCAAGAAGAGACTCTCGCCCAAAGCTCCCCCAACCAAGGAAATTCTGTAAGTCATCTACGATTGATATGGTAAAATTCTCATATCTTATATAAGACTCTCTGATCCTAATTCAAGAAGATAAAGTCAAGAAAGCAACTGTTTCACTCAGACACATCCTGTAGCCTGACATACATATCCCATTGTACCTTGTCCTCTGCAGTGTCCACGGAAGGGTCTTCCTGCTGAAGAGCAGGCCCTAGAAGGATGCAAAGTGACCATCAGCACCTTGGTGGCATTGCTCATTGACACTGCAGGGGCATGCCATGATTTGGGTGAGGGAGGAGGGTGGCAGGAAAAGGACAGGAGCAGAAATGAAAGGAAATCAGGGCCTTTGGGTTTGTAGCTCCAGGCCACCAGAAGGTGAAATAGTCCATCTCAAATATGGCACACCACACAGGGCAGGCTATGTTTCCCTGCAGCTTCTCAGGGCTCCTCCTTTCTAATCTGACCTGAGCCATCTTGCCCTCCCTTCTTCATCCCTTGCAAAGTCATTTTCTCCCACAATTCGCAAGTGGTGCTTCTCTGGCCATCAATGCATCTACAAGATTTTGTACCTGACAAGGAACAACCTTGCTTCAGAGACAATATTACATTCTGGCCAACATTTGCTATGGTATGTATGTATTTATTTATTTATTTATATTTCCTTTCTAACAGTTTTTATTTTAAAAGACAACAGTGCTATTGTATTTATTAATCCTTAGTAAGAAGTTAAACCAAAATATGAAAATGCTCAATGATCCTATCATTTGAAGAATATCCCTAATTAGCATGTGGTATTTGTCTTTCCACTATTTTCATCACCTCATGTTTGTTACATGGGGTCCATTGCTGATCATACTCACACAGGCTCCAGGAGTGGGACATCTCTTCCTGAGTGACACAAGGTGGGACACTGATCCTCTCTAACCCAGCTGTGCAGAAGAATCTAGCTACACAAGGACCACCTGTCAGGTGACTGCCAGAAGCTATTCTTTGTGCCACCACAGGGAGATCAAACCAGGCAACTTCAAGTGTCTGGCCTAACCCTCAAGTTCATCCCTGCTGATCATGTCCTCCCTGGGCTAAGATGAACATTTCAGGAACTCATTCCTGTTCACTGTCTCACTACTTTCTGGTGGCGCCCCTGCCATCAACACACAGAAACATGGAGAAGACAAGAAGCAAAGTTGCTCCTCTGTCCAGGCTTTTAGAATGATGGCCGATATTCAGGCCAGCCATGAAGTCAGAGCTCAACTCCGCCTTCAGATGAGGCTTGAACATTCTGGCCGTGCCCAGGTGATGGTGTAGAACTCTCTCCTGATGTTGCACCCTGTTTTCCCCTCCATCTTCATGTCTTTGCTGACTCACTCCTTCCTTCTATTCCTCTAAATCATCTTTCCTGGCAGGCTCAGGACAAGACCATAGCCTGCTCTCTCTCTTTCTCACAGAGCAACCTGGGCAGCTGTCTATGAATTCTTAGAGC
Source organism: Ateles fusciceps (assembly GCA_036589455.1). Taxonomy (NCBI): domain Eukaryota; kingdom Metazoa; phylum Chordata; class Mammalia; order Primates; family Atelidae; genus Ateles; species Ateles fusciceps. Next base: position 22,130 of record JAZHEH010000104.1, read on the forward strand.
CTCAATGTTGCTAACGCTGATCTCAACCTTTAATCACTCACAGCAGAAAGCCCACTGGATGCCAAACAACAATATCAACAACAACAACAATAGCAACAAAAAGTAACAAAAGGAAAGAATATTCTAGGAATTAAAGAGGAATAGGGGAATTGGGTAATGAGGAGATGGCTTCTGAGGTTAGTGAGAAATATTTTAAAATCACAAATGACTCAGTGCTTTAAAATGTGGGATAAATAATGACACATAAACAGCTATCAAATCCGATTTATGCACAATAAGTTTCCACCAAACGCATATTCGAAGAAAGAATCTCAAGCTATATGTTGGCTCAGCTGATATTCATATTTCACCAAAACCCACTGCTTTCCCTTGTTGTTTGCAAGGGCCTTCAGAGGAAAGCAAGAACATTTCTCAAGAGTGGGTTCAACGGGGACTTCATGGAGCCTCTGCAGTTCCACAGCCACGTTTCCTTCTCTAAACCTGCAAGGCATGACCACCCTCCATCCTGCAAGGAAGGCAAGTGCTCACCCTGCCTCTCAGATCCTGTGCAAACCACGTGGCTTTCTTTTCTCTTTGCTGTGTTCCTGAGCCGAGCACACAGCAACCAGGACTAGGCTGAGGGAGAAAAGGCTGGAACTCCACATATGCCTGGCACTCTCTATTCTTGGTCACATTAGCCGATGGGCAGTATAAGGCCTCAATGAAGAAAGTTGGGGTGATTTCACCCTAACCCTGCTTGCAGGCTCCTCTCTTCTCAGTTTCCCACCAGAACTGGCAATAACATGAGGCAGTACCAGGGTCTAAATGCACAGAAAGGAGCCCCGGCCCATACTCCCTGCTCAAGATGGGCCATGGACGATCAATTCTGAGGGCTTTGGTAGAAAAGGCTTGTGAAGAACGGAAATGGCTAGAGTGAGCCACTCCAGTGACAGGAGAAAACAGGAAAGCCTGTAAATGGATGGATTTATTTGAAAACCAAGCACAGCAGAGAATTGTGAATGAAAAAAATAAAATGAGCAGAGATCCTCACACAGTTCTGTTCTTTTGGTACGCCTTGAGAATTGGCCTGGGCGTGGATGAAACATTTTCTGGGTTAATTAAAGTGTCTTTTCCATGAAATCAACTGCACACATCGTAAGCTCACAAGTTCACTTTTTCCTGAGCCTATCGTAAGAATGCAGTGCTGACAAAATCCCTGTGGAGAACGTGAATACTAGAAAATCTGGGGATCTGTATGTACGGAAACCAAAACACACACCCCGAGACACAGTGACCATGGCACTGCATGAATTCACAAAACACCTGGGCCGGTCCCATGCACAGGATCCCACCCCACCTTCAGAGAACGCAGTTGCACCCAGGGACTGCAGAATGTGAACATTGTTCCTTATCTGGTAAAATCATTTCTCCCATGGCTGCCTATGTCCTCTTTTGTAACAGGAAGGTCTACTCAGGCTGCTTGTCTACAGGAAAGCCAGTGAAACAGTGACACATTCCTCATCTTCTGGATTACTCATCGGTATGACAGGGATTCCCCAACACTTACCAGTTTGCTGCAGTCCCACAGCTTCCTGTAATGACAGAAAATAAATTGTTATGAGCATCAGACCATGCTGTGTCCTGACTTTCCTGCACTCAAAGAAACCCAAAAGAAAAACAGAGCACACCGACTCATGCTAAGGGTTTTCTTGGATGATGTTTCTTTCCAACCATGTCGCTTGGACATTAAGTGATTTTGTCACAAAAAGAAAACAGACCTGCTAAGGCAAAAAGCTTGCGACCACACAGTGTGTGGTTGATGCTGTCATTTTCTCCCACTGTCTTAAATCAAGTCTCAGTCAAAAAGGGACTCTCGCTCAAAACTCCCCCAACCAAGGGAATTCTGTAAGTCATCTTCACTTTATATGGCAAAATTCTCATATCTTATATAAGATTCTCTGATCCTAAGTCAAGAAGATAACGTCAAGAAAGCAATTATTTCACTCAGACACATACTGTGGCCTGACAATCACATCCCATTTTACCTCATCTTCTACAGCGTCCACGGAAGGGTCTTCCTGCTGAAGAGCAGGCCCTAGAAGAAAGCAAAGTGACCATCAGCACCTTGGTGGCATTGCTCCTTGACAATTCAGGGACATGCCATGATTTGGGTGAGGGAGGAGGGTGGCAGGAAAATGACAGGAGCAGAAAAGAAAAGGAATCAGGGCCTTTGGGTTTGTAGCTCCAGGCCACCACTATGTGAAATAGCCCATCTCAAATATGGCACACCACACAGGGCAGGCTATGTTTCCCTGCAGCTTCTCAGGACTCCTCCTTTCTAATCTCACCTGAGCCATCTTGCCCTCCCTTCTTCATCCCTTGCAAAGTCATTTCCTCTCACAATTCACAAGTGGTGCTGCTCTGGCTATCACCCCATCTGCAGGATTTTGTACTTGATAAGGAACAACCTTGCTTCAGAGACCATATTACATTCTGGCCAACATATGCTATGGTATTTATTTATTTATTTATCTTACTTACTGACTTATTTATATTTCCTTTCTCACAATTTTTATTTTAAAAGATAACAGTGCTATTGTATTTATTAATCCTAAGTAAAAAGTTAAACCAAAATATGAAAATGCTCAATGATCCTATCATTTGAAGAATATCCCTAATCAGCATGTGGTATTGGCCTTTCCACTCTTTATTTTCATCACCTCGTGTATGTTACATGGGGTCTGTTGCTGATCATACTCACACAGGCTCCAGGACTGGGACAGCCCGTCTTGAGTGGCACAAGGTGGGTCGCTGATCCTCTCTAACCCAGCTGTGCAGAAGAATTTAGCTACACAAGGACCACCTGTCAGGTGACTGCTGGAAGCCATTCTTTGTGCCACCACAGGGAGATCAAGCCAGGGCAACTTACCCTCAAGTGTCTGGCTTAACCCCCAAGTTCGTCCCTACTGATCATGTCATCTCTGGGCCAAGCTGAACATTTCAGGAACACAGCTCTTGTTCCCTGTCTCACTAATTGTTGGTGGGAACCATGCCATCAACACACAGAAACATGGAGAAGACAAGAAACAAAGCTGCTCCTCTGTCCAGGCTTTTAGAATGATGGCCGATATTCAGACCAGCCATGAAGTCGGAGCTCATCTCCGCCTTCACATGAGGCTTGAACATTCTGGCCGTGCCCAGGTGATGGTGTAGAACTCACTCTCCTGATGTTGCACCTTGTTTTCCCCTCCACCTTCATGGCTTTGCTGTCTCACTCCTTCCTTCTATTCCTCTAAATCATGTTTCCTGGCAGGCTCAGGACAAGGCCATAGCCTGCCTCTCTCTTCTCACAGAGCAACCTGGGCAGCTGTCTATGAATTCTTAGAGCCTCAATGTTGCTAACCCTGATCTCAACCTTTAATCACTCACAGCAGAAAGCCCACTGGATGCCAAACAACAATATCAACAACAACAACAATAGCAACAAAAAGTAACAAAAGGAAAGAATATTCTAGGGATTAAAGAGGAATAGGGGAATTGGGTAATGAGGAGATGGCTTCTGAGGTGAGTGAGAAACATCTTAAAATCACAAATGCCTCAGTGTTTTAAAATGTGGGATAAATACTGACACTTACACAGTTATCAAATCTGGTTTATATACAGTAAGTTTCTACCAAATGCATATTCCAAGAAAGAAACTCCAGCTATATGTTGGCTCAGCTGATATTCATATTTAACTAAAGCCCACTGCTTTCCCTTGTTGTTTGCAAGGGCCTTCAGAGGAAAGCAAGAACATTTCTCAAGAGTGGGTTCAACGGGGACCTCATGGAGCCTCTGCGGTTCCACAGCCACGTTTCCTTTTCTAAACCTGCAAGGCATGACCACCCTCCATCCTGCAAGGAAGGCAAGTGCTCACCCTGCCTCTCAGACCCTGTGCAAACCACGTGGCTTTATTTCTCTTTGCTGTGTTCCTGAGCCAAGCACACAGCAACCAGGGCTAGGCTGAGGGAGAAAAGGCTGGAACTCCACATATGCCTGGCACTCTCTATTCTTGGCCACATTAGCCAATGGGCAGTATAAGGCCTCAATGAAGAAAGTTGGGGTGATTTCACCCTAACCCTGCTTGCAGGCTCCTCTCTTCTCAGCTTCCCACCAGAACTGGCCATAACATGAGGCAGTACCAGGGTCTAAATGCACAGAAAGGAGCCCTGGCCCACTCTCCCTGCTCAAGATGGGCCATGGATGATCAATTCTGAGGGCTTTGGTGGAAAAGGCTTGTGAAGAATGGAAATGGCTAGAGTGAGCCACTCCAGTGACAGGAGAAAACAGGAAAGCCTGTAAATGGATGAGGTTTATTTGAGAACCAAGTACAGCAGGGAATTGTGAATGAAAAAAATAAAATGAGCAGAGATCCTCACACAGTTCTGTTCTTTTGGTACACCTTGAGAATTGACCTGGGCATTGACAGAATTTCTTTTAGGTTAATTAAAGTATCCTTTGCATGCAATCAACTGCACACATCATAAGTTTGCAAGTTGATCTTTTCCTGTGCCTATCAGTAAGAATGCAACGATGACAAAAATCCCTGTGGAGAATGTGAATACTAGAAAATCTGGGGATGTGTATGTACGGAAACCAACACACACACCCCGAGACACAGTGACCATGGCACCGCAAGAATTCACAAAACACCTGGGCCGGCCCCATGCACAGGATCCCACCCCATCTGCAGAGAATGCAGTTGCTCCCAGGGACTGCAGAATGTGGCCATTGTTCCTTATCTGGTAAAATCATTTCTCCCATCGCTGCCTAAGTCCTCATTCACAACAGGAAGCTCAACTCAGGCTACCTGCCTTGAGTCACGACACTGAGGAATGATAGATCTTGAACAAGTATTTGGTTGGTTTTCTGGAGACAGAGATCCCTGAACACCTGAGGCCTCTAAATCATAACCTGGACCCTGAACCTGGAGCATTTACCACACCCTTTCTGAATCCTCCAGCACCAAGGGCTCTTCAGGAAGGTTGATGTCCTGGAAGAGGTGGCTGAGTCCAGAGAAGAGCTCAACCCATTAAACAAAACTCCTGTTTCTTGGTTTTAACTCCTGGGCTAAAATATGGCACTTTCCTGCAAACAAAGCCTTTTAGGGGGAACAAATTCAAATGTCTGTTCATCCTATCCAGAGCCCAGAACTATCAGCTGTCTGGCAGTGAGCACCCCCTCCATGATAAATTGACCACACAAAGGGACTGAGTTCTGCTTGGCTCTCAAGCCAGTTCAGAACTTAGGATATTCCAAACTAACTACCACCTGATGGCTGTGCCAAGAATAAACTTTCCTTCAACTGAACGACCCTGAATAAGCAATTAATGGGAATTAACTGAAAATGTGGCACCCAAGTTGGTGTCTCAGTGGTTTCTTCAGTATCTAGTCTATGGAAGTCAAAAAAAAAAAAAAAAAAAGGCCAGGCACAGTGGCTCAGGCCTGTAATCCCAGCACTTTGGGAGGCCAAGGTTGGTAAATCACAAGGTCAGGAGTTCGAGACCAGCCTGCAACATAGTGAAACCCTGTTTCTACTAAAAATACAAAAGATGCCGGAGGGGGTGGGTGCTGTAATCCAAGCACTTGGGAGGCGAACAGGTGGACACAGGTCGGAGTTCAAGACCAGCCTGGCCAAGATGGTGAAACCACATCTCTACCAAAAATACAAAAAAAAAGGCCAGGTATGGTGGCTCATGCCTGTAATCCCAGCACCTTGGGAGGCCAAGGTGGGTGGATCACGAGGTCAGGAGATCAAGACCATCCTGGCCAACATGGTGAAACCCCATCTCTATTGAAAATGCAAAAATTAGTGGAGGCTTGGTGGCAGGAGCCTGTAGTCCCAGCAACTCGGGAGGGTGAGGCAGGAGAATCGCTTGAACCTGGGAGGCAGAGGTTGCAGTGACCTGAGACTGGGTCACTGCACTCCAGCCTGGCAACAAAGCGAGACTCCATCTCAAAAACAAAATGAAACAAAACAAAAGAACAACAACAAAAAATTAGCCAGGCATGGTGGCACACACCTGCAATCCCAGCTACTCGGGAGGCTAAGGCAGATAACTGCTTAAACCTGGGAGGAGGAGGTTGTAGTGAGCCAAGATCACGCCACTGCACTCCAGCCTGGGCGATAGAGTGAGACTCCATCTCAAACACACACACACACACACACACACACACACACACACCCCTAACACCCCCAAATACTGGTAGAAACCAAACTTTTCCTTTTTTGATCTAGGAAACACAGACTGTCTATATGTTTGTTCCACCAAAAAAAACCCTTAGGCAACCTTGGGTGTTGGAGACAGGGGGCTGGTGTCTGTGAAGGAGATAGGTTAAGAACAGAAACTTAGCATCCATGGTTGTCAGGAGTCCTCAGAAGACAGGCATTAATAGGTGCAGCAGCACAGGTCATGTTTAGGACATAAAACTATTCTGTCAGGGAGATAAATGACATCATGAGATTGTCAAAACCCACAGACAGTACAACACAGAGTGAAAGTAGATGCTAACTCTAGAGTTCCATTAGTAAGAATGTATCACTATTGGTTCAGCTGTAACATTGTAACAAGATTATCACACTCACTTAAGATGTGATCACAAAAGAAAACTGAAGAAGGTGAGTATATGGAAATTTTCTTTACTACTTCCCTCATTTTTAGGTTAATTCAAAACAGTTTGAACTGACATCCATTAATTTAAATACCTGGCAACACTGTCTCAGGAAAAGATCCTTTTTACTTAATGTTTAACAATCAGCAAAATGTCTACAAGTTGCACTGAGATGTTCTTTACTATTAAAAGGAAATCCAATCCTGGAATGGAAATGTACTTTTATTCCTGTAGCCATAGTACTAGTTATTGTCTTTTTTTTTTCCTTTCTGTTTTTTTTAAACTGAATCTTGCTCTGTCACCCAGGCTGGAGTGCAGTGGCATGATCTAGGCTCACTGGAACTCGGGAAGAGGCTTCCCGGGTTCAAGCAATTCTTCTGCCTAAGCCTTCCAAGTAACTGGGAATACAGGCGTACACAACCACACCCAGCTAGATTTTTTTTTGTATTTTTAGTAGAGACAAGGTTTCACCTTATTGGCCAGGCTGGTCTCGAACTCCTGACCTCATGATCCACCCTCCTCAGCCTCCCAAAGTACTAGGATTATAATCATGAGCCACTGGGCCCGGCCTAGTGATTGTCTTAATACATTTAAATTTGCACACATGACATAAAGAATATTGCATAGCAATTTTCTAATTTTCTGAAATATGAGACACTGAAGAATCTAGAAATTGTATCATGAATGAATTGAATGAATTTCCACAATACCTTCCATTGATGCAACTCTGGGGCATAAACGGATGGGAGGCCAGTGACGAAGGATTCCCTTCTTAGGTCTGCAGCAGCAGACAGTGGATTCTCCAGTGAACCCAGGATCCACTTCCTGCTCCTCGATGCAACATGCTAAGAAAGGAATTAAAATGAAGACAGTTGTTGATATCTTGCTGCAGAAGATTAGAGAAGTTGCACATATAACTGTACAGGCATTACCTGTATTGAGATGAGACATTACAGAAAGGTAGTATATTGGAGTGACAAAGAGCATAGAGTCTGGTGAACAAGATCTCAAGCTGCTCAAACCTGATGAAGTTCTATAGACCCCTCTGTGCCTCCACTCCCTGGTCTGAACGGGGAAATGTTGATAATGGCCTATGTCATGTTAAAAGGTAAAAATAGTGCCGTGGACATAAAGCCTTAAGAAGGTGGGTACCTCCGACGCAACACAACACATCTACAACCACCTGATCTTTGACAAACCTGACAAAAACAAACAATGTGGAAGCGAGTCCCTGTTTAATAAATGGTGTTGGGAAAACTGGCTAGTCATGTGCAGAAAGCAGAAGCTGGACCCCTTCCTGACACCTTACACTAAAATTAACTCCAGATGGATTAAAGACTTAAACATAAGACCTAACACCATAAAAACCCTAGAAGAAAATCTAGGCAAAACCATTCAGGACATAGGCGTAGGCAAGGACTTCATGACCAAAACACCAAAAGCAGTGGCAACAAAAGCCAAAATAGACAAATGGGACCTAATCAAACTCCACAGCTTCTGCACAGCAAAAGAAACAGTCATTAGAGTGAATCGGCAACCAACAGAGTGGGAAAAAATTTTTGCAGTCTACCCATCTGATAAAGGGCTGATAACCAGAATCTACAAAGAACTGAAACACATTTACAAGAAAAAACAAACAAGCCCATTCAAAAGTGGGCGAAGGATATGAACAGACACTTTACAAAAGAAGACATACGTGAAGCCAACAAACATATGAAAAAATGCTCATCATCACTGGTCATTAGAGAAATGCAAATCAAAACTACATGGAGATACCATCTCACGCCAGTTAGAATGGCAATCATTAAAAAATCTGGAGACAACAGATGCTGGAGAGGATGTGGAGAAATAGGAACGCTTTTACACTGTTGGTGGGAGTGTAAATTAGTTCAACCATTGTGGAAGACGGTGTGGCGATTCCTCAAGGACCTAGAAATAGAAATTCCATTTGATCCAGCAATCCCATTACTGGGTATATATCCAAAAGACTATAAATCATTCTACTATAAGGACACATGCACACGAATGTTCATTGCAGCACAGTTTACAATAGCAAAGACCTGGAAGCAACCCAAATGCCCATCGATGATAGACTGGACAGGGAAAATGTGGCACATATACACCATGGAATATTATGAAACCATCAAAAACGATGAGTTCGTGTCCTTTGTAGGGACATGGATGAACCTGGAAACCATCATTCTCAGCAAACTGACACAAGAACAGAAAATCAAACACCGCTTGTTCTCACTCATAGGCGGGTGTTGAACAATGGCACACATGGACACAGGGAGGGGAGTATCACACACTGGGGTCTGTCGGGGGAAAAAGGGGAGGGATAGTGGGGGGTGGGGAGTTGGGGAGGGGATAGCATGGGGAGAAATGCCAGATATAGGTGATGGGGAGGAAGGCAGCAAATCACACTGCCATGTGTGTACCTATGCAACAATCTTTCATGTTCTTCACATGTACCCCCAAACTTAAAATGCAATAGAAAAAAAAAAAGAAAAAAAA